>JAJIYU010003060.1:0-28117 GCA_030144865.1 Tinospora cordifolia | reverse complement strand
ATTACGACTGAATTAATATATTGGTTGAATCGAATTAATCTCTGAAAGTGTTTGATCTGCTTGCATTGTCTGGTTGGAATAATGGATTAAATAGATTGAATGATTCACTGGGTTTTTTTATCTCACCCCCTTATTTTTCACCACAGGAAATTAATCAGCTTGCGAGGAGATAAATCATGTATTTTCGGTTTCGAATCTATTTTTCGCTGTAATGAATTATTATACTCGGAATTGTCGAATGAATAAATGAAGAATTTTATTTACTATGATGTCATTTTGTACATAGACTAATGTACACAGGAACCTTATTGCATTTGGGGTTTAAGAAGAAGAAAATGTAGCACAGGCCCGTCTCCCGGGCATCCCAAGATGTTTTATCAAAGAGAATTGAACCGTCAGATGACGTGGAAGATGGGACTTGGGAGGGCGGGGTGTTACAACAGTAGACTTATGTAACACCCCAGGCCCCACTGTGACAATATTGTCCCTCATTAGACACGTATAGTTTGGGGGTTTTGTTCTTGGCATGTGAGCCCAGCTCACACCCAAATGGCCTTGTCACAAAGTCGTTACTTGGGTGCACTTATGAAATAGGCATCCCCCTAAGGTCCAACCAATGTGGGATTATTCATCCACCCCCCTTGGAAGCCATCTCGTCTTCGAGATACACACCCGTTACACTCAAGGTTGGCTTTGATACCACGCTTGTAACACCCTAGCCCCAAGACTTTTAATTTGGACTTTACCACAATGCGAGCCGGGCCAGTGTTACTTTACAAGTACATAACTTGACTTTCTATTTCAATTATTTCATGTCTTATTTGTATTTAAGAGTACATAACTCAAATTTAGGAATTTAATAAGGCAATAATACAAGAAATAAAAGAAACTCATAACTCTATTAATTGAATAAAATTGATTGCATAATTCAATCTTGAAGAAAAAAATATTACAACGGAAAATTCAAAACTTGGGGCAACATGCCCTTACATAGAAATTAGAAAGTTTCTAAATAATAAGAAAAAAATTTTAACTAATATTCATGGTCTTCATGTGATTCAATTTTTTGAAAAATAAAAGAAAGGGGCGAGCACATTGCCAAGTGGATCTTTTTCAAAACCACTAAATACTAATTCAACATTAATAACACATTCAAATTCAAACACTTATAAATCATTAGGCGTTTCAAATAACATTTTGTTTATAGTTGTAAATTAGACTGAAAGGGTTTCAAAGCCCTTGATGTTCTTTATCAAAATACCTCTTTTGAGTGAAAAGACATTTTTTTGTCAAATTTCATTGTACTTAGGGCCTAACTCATATTCCAAGTATTTTGGGACATCACCCTTATGAACTAATCACATGTAAAGAACACCCACAATGACCCTCATGTTCACTCTGCTAGTATGTGGTTCTTAATCTCAACATCTTTCATTAAATCTCATAATCATGGATCATAAATAAATCATGCTCAAGAAAAATAAATAAAAATAATTTCAACATATAAACATTTAAAACATGAAAGCAAACACTTAGTATGCATCATGTTTTTAAAATAAATTTAAACATGTATAATCTAATAATGACATGATTTCATGGTGTACATGCAAATCTGAAATATATCTTTTAAAAAATAAATAAATAAATAAATCATGTTATTCAAACACAATAAACACATCAAACGAAAATTAAATATGCAAGAACATGGTATTAAACTGAAGAAGTAGAATAGGGGTTTGAGAAATCACTTCCACCTTAGAAATAAATCTCTTTTGCATACTTCTAAAGTCCAGCAGAGTTTCATTATTGCAAAGCTTCTAAACACTCAAGAACTCTGAAGAACACTTAAGAGCAGTTCAAGATTATTCAACAACTGAGGAGATTGCCAAGAAGAAGGCTACAAAGAGTAAAGAGAGACTAGGCTGCTCTTGATTTGGGATGAAAAAATGAGAGCACTAGGGGTCCTTTATATAGGGTTTAGGGGAGTGAAAATTAGTAACTTTGGGCATTTTTCAAATAGAAAATTTCTATTTTTATTGGGTTTTGGTGGCTCAATTCAAATAATAGATTTTTAGGGTTTTTTTCAAATTTTTTTTATGAATTTCCTTTCTATTTTTCTCTTTTTTTTATTATTTCCTTTTTTTTTGTTTTCGGAATCCCTCAATCCTGGCCGCATGATTTTGGCTAGATTACCGAAATCATGCAACTCTTGTGCATGTGCGTACGCAAGTTTGGCGATTTCGCCGAACTCGTGCGTGCCTATTTTTTATTTTTAATATATATATATATATATATGGAGAAGACAAAATTGTTTGAAGCACCGACAAAGCTAGAAGCGCCCTTTGTTTCAAATAGAAGAGGACGGGTTATTCACATTTCATTTGATGGTCAGAGGTGAATTCAAAGCTAAGCAATGGCAATCTATCCCTAGGGAAAAATAGAGATGTCTCCTACGTTACCCATAATATGTGGAAGTATTGACGTAATTTCATAGAGTCATCGCTTTGAATGCTACGTGCAAAACATAAACCAGATGACGGAACATGTATATATATACATGATTATCTAAATATATATATATATTCATTTTTTTATGATAAATTTGTGATTAAAACGATATTTAGAAAGATGTATATTTTTTTTGAAAATTTATAAATAATTAATAATCACTTAGAAATATAACCCATTGCTTTTAATTAAGAGGGGACTTGCTAAATTTTATACAAACTTGTTATATAATATAAATTTGTTAATCACAATTTATTAAATAATTTGACTAATAAATAATTACATATACATATATCTTATACAATGTTATAAGTAAATGTTACAATTTACATTTCTATAATTTTATACTATTATTCATACAATTATTTATGTAATAAATTCATACTTATATAATCTTAAACTTATATTAGATAAATATAAGCATACAACATTTTTATTTAAAAAAATGTTAAACATTTACACTTACACTCTATTATGTATATATTTCTAAACTCTTATAATATGATATTATTTTAGCACCCACATATTATCCATACACATATTATATAATAATAATATTATTTTTTTTTACCACCATAACAATTATTTATATACTTGCATTTATCTAATTAATTTATCCGTGTGTATGTGTGTATGTGTGTGTATATATATATATTATTTATTCTCAGACATCAAGGTTTTCTAATTAATTTAATTTATTTCATACTTTAGAGTATACACAGTTTATATCTGGAAAAAAAATATTTTATTTCAAATTCGTACAAAATTCGTAAATATTACATTCTACCCCCCTCAACCCTTCAAGGGAATGCCTGGTTCATAAGTGCACCTGGGTAATGACCTTGTGATGAGGCCTTTTGGTGTGAGCTGGGTTCACATGCAAGGAACGAAACCCCTACGCTGGGCGTGTCTAATGGGGGACATATCGACACAGTGGGACCCGAGGTGTTACAAGCGTGGTATCAGAACCTAGGCATTAGTTGCTGAGCAAAAAATTAGAAAGTTTCATTTAATACCAAGTGTGGTATCAAAGCCTAGGCTTTAGGTGCTTTGTGCTAAAAATAGAAAGTCAAGCCTAAACATGTGTGAATTAGGCTAGAAATAGAAAGTCAAATATTAGTTGCTTGACAAGAATTAAAAACCCAAATTAGGGCTTCACATTGAATTGAATTAAAGTTTTAGTGCCCTACCTTCTATTTTTGAAAATTGAAAAATGTTTTAGAAAGTGTTTTCAAAGGGAAAGATATGTTTTGAAATGTTTTGTTTGGATACAAAGACTACAATTTGAGCTAATAGTGGGTAAGCCTTGTCTTGCGTAAAGCTAAACATTGAAAGGGAGGTGGGTTATCCCGCCCTAGAAAGCGCGGTTGCTAAGCAGACTTCGATCTCACTGCCCAATCTGGAGGTTGTTCCACCAGCTTATATGAGTAGTCGGAGTTGAAGAACACTCTTATTTTCTATAAAAGAAAATTAGAAGGTTGAAAATTAGGGCAAGAAAGTGTATAGAAGTCGAAAAAGATGTCAAATGTGGCATCTTGACTAGACAAAGGTTGTGAGTCAACTAGACTGAACCCTAGGTCCAGAGAAAGACCCAAGGTAGAAACATGGTGTAGCCATGCATGGTACAGTGGATCAAAAGTATAAACCTTTAGGACATAGGCTAAAGATTGAAACTTGTGTGAAAACAGAAAATTGTTTGATCAAGACACGAGATCATGAAGTTTCTATATCTTCGATTTCTATGTAGTATGGGATGCATAGGAATTTAGGGTTATGGAGGAAGCCTGGACTCAGAGAATGATGGACCATGTGTGGTGAATGATCAGTAACTCAAGTAGAATGGGTTTCTCTATGTTTGTTGGTATGGGACGGTGGAGTATAGTGGGCTTGGAAACCTTAGTTATCGAGCAATTTGTGAAATTGTTTGGGTGTGACTCTATTCAGGGTGAAAGCTTAGGTGGAAGCTTGAAACTTTGATGTGCTAGCTTGATTGTATGATGGTGTGATATGCGTGCTTTCTTATTTATTTGCTTTGAGACCAAATCTTGTACCTATGCAGGAAAAGAACCTAAAAGAAAAACCTTTAGGCCACTAAACAAATCGAGAACCTAGAGACATAAATCTAGAGTCATGATCATACAAACATCTGATGAGGCAAATACTAATGAGGTGTTAAATTTATAGATAATGGCTGGAACAAGAAGGTATGCCTCTTGATCCACCACCTCTGATGAGACTTAACCATGGGAACAGGAACTGTCTGCTAGAATGGGGGCATGAATGGAGGCCATGATGAATGAGATGTCGCAAAGGGTGATAGATCAACTATTGAGGGCACTTCTACAGATAATCCCTCAGGTAGCACCACAGCCTCAAGTACCTGAACCTATCTAGGTTCAACAGCTAGCATCTGTGGCCCAAGATCCAGAACATTAGAGGGCTCAGGAAGGATTGGAGGATGAGAAACAGAGTAAAATGCTGATAGAGATACAGAAGCTCCATCCTCCTTTATTTCATGGTACTACAGATTGCATATCGACGGACCACTGGTACCAAGAGATAGAAGAAATCTTCAATGTACTGAAGGTAACTAGGTCAAGACGGGTGGCACTAGCCACGCACCACTTCAAAGGACCAGCCAGGAGTTGGTGGAGAATGATGAGTATGGATCCTAATATGGATGTTGATGCCATGAGCTAGGAGAACTTCACAGAGATCTTCTATGAAAAGTTCTTTTTAGAAGCAACCGTGAACAAGCTACAAGAGGAGAAAAAGAAGGCCAATCGATTCGCATAAGGTCTCAAGATAGAGATTCGAAAGACAGTGAAGACTCTGGGCCTAAAAACTTACAAAGACGTTGTAAAAAAGGCCTTAACTTTGGAACAAGAACCCAACTTGGAACAAAGGTTGAGGGGGAAGAATAAGAGGCCCATGAATGAAAATAACCATAGGGGCTTAGAAGAAACATAAGAATGGTGGGAATGCACCACAAAGACAACGACAGAATACAGACGAGTCAAAGGAGCAAGCAAAGAGACAAGGACTGTGCTACATGTGTAAGCAGAGATGCCATATAGCAAGAAATTGTCTGACTGCACTAGCTCAGACTCCCTAGCAACATCAGAACACTCGAGGAGGAGGTTAGAATAGTCGTCCTCAAGTCAAGCAACAGCAATAGAACACCAATCATGGGCAGAACTAGGGCAGTGGTCAGAACCAGGCGAGAATGTTTGTTGTTGAGATTCACGAAGACCCAGCCCCTGCAGTGAAAGGTATGTTCCTATTATTCAATGTTGCTGTGAAACTACTATTTGACTCAAGTCCCTCAAAATCCTTTATGTTTGAGAAATTAGCTGATAGGTTACAACTTGTGACAAAAACATTACCATGTCTTTGAATGTGTCCGCACCAATAGGGACCACTGTAACTTCAAAATGAATGTGTAGTTATGACCTAAGGTTTGGGGATAAACTCTTAACAATTGATCTATGTACTTTACCATTCTATGGCTATGATGTAATCTTGGGGATGGATTGATTAGACCAGTACCAACCCCAAATAGATTGTCCTAAGAGATGAGTAACCATAACCCTACATTCTGGGGAAACCTATAAAATCAATGGGGATATGTAGCGATTATCGAGGAGTCCAACCTTAGCCATGATAAACTATCTAAGGAAGAAGAATGAGTTCGAGGAACTTTCTGAAGAAGAACCAGTTGAATTGAAGAAAATCCAAGACCTAGCAATAGTTAGTGAGTACAAGGATGTGTTTCCAGACAACTTACCCGGACTACCACCTACTAGAGAATTAGAGTTCAAGATTAAACTTCACCCTGAAACCAACCCTATAACCATACCTCCTTTTAGAATAGCACCAGTCGAACTAATCGAGTTGAAGTCTCAACTCGACGAACTCCAGGTCCTTTTAGAATAGTACCAGTCGAACTAATCGAGTTGAAGTCTCAACTCGACGAACTCCAGGAGAAAAGCTTTATCATGCCAAGTGAATCACCTTGGGGAGCTCCTATATTGTTCATGAAAAAGAAAGATGGTTCCATGAGACTAGGTGTTGACTAATGGAAGTTGAACCAAGCCACAGTAAAGAATAAGGACCCTCCATCGAGGATCGAGGACCCTCCATTGAGAGGAGCTACTCATTTCTCAAAGATTGATCTTAGGTCGGGTTATCATCAGTTGAGAATCAGGGAGTCTGACATATACAAGACAGCCTTCAGAACGAGATACAGACACTTTGAGTTCACCTTGATGCCCTTCGGTTTAACCAATGCCCCAACAACATTCATGAATTTAATGAACCGAGTGTTTAGACAATACCTTGATCAGTTTGTGGTGGTATTCGTGGACAACATCCTGATTTACTCAAAGACAAAAGCTGAATACCTGGAACACTTGCGAATAGTGTTGGAGACCCTCAGAAGGCACCAATTATATGTCAAGTTCAGCAAGTGTGAATTCTGGATGAAGACGATCAAGTTCCTTGGCCATGTAGTATCAGAGGAAGGCATCTCTGTGGATCTAGAGAAGGTGGAGGCTATCATGAATTGGAAGTAGCCAAAGACGATTACAGAGATTAAGAGTTCCTAGGCCTGGCTGGATACTACATAAGGTTCATCCAATATTTTTCTAATATGGTAGAACCTATGACCAAGCTAACTAGGAAGAGAGTTAAGTTCAATTGCGATAAGAAGTGCAAACAATCATTCCAGGAACTGAAGAAGAGATTAACGATGACCCCTATCCTAGTCACTCCAACCTATGGCATTACTTTTACCCTTTACATTGATGCATCACTGAGTGGACTGGGAGCAGTATTGATGTATGGAAGACAAGTAGTCGCTTATGCCTCATGACAACTGAAGGTCCATAAGAAAAACTACCCTACTCACAACCTAGAGTTAGCAGCCATTGTATTTGCCCTGAAGATTTGGAGACACTACCTTTATGGTGAGAAATTTGATCTCTTTTCAAATCACAAGAGCTTGAAATACATCTATACCTAGAAGGAGTTGAACCTCAGGCAACAGAGATGGATGGAGTTCTTGAAAGACTATGATTTTCAACTACATTACCATCCGGGGAAGGCCAATGTAGTGGTTGATGCCTTGAGTAGGAAGTTCAACAAATAGGAGGAAGAGAAAGGCCAGATGTACTAGTTGATTGATGACTTTAGGCTAGGTGTGACTCTAAATGAAAAGCAAGCCTACCTCTATACTATTTCTTGTCAACCGGATCTTTTGCATCGGATCAGGGATGAACAAAGACAAGATAAATGGCTTACCAGTCTGATCGAAGGCGTTACACTAAGTAAGCATGCTGACTTTAGGTTAGATGTTGATAATATCCTAAGTCTTGGGGAAAGGATATGTATACCTCAAAATGGACAGAGTAAGCAGGCCATACTAAATGAGGCTCATCAAACCAAGTACACGATGCATCCAGGTGGAGATAAGATGTACCAGAATCTTAGAAAGGCTTACTGGTGGAGAGGAATGAAAAGAGATGTAGCTAAGCATTTTTCTAAATGCTTAATATGTTAACAAATAAAAGTAGAACACCGGAAACTCTTTGGCTTGTTACAACCACTTCCTATCCCTAAATGGAAGTGGGATAATATTGCCATGGATTTTGTCAATGGTTTGCCCAGGAATCAAAAGGGAGAGGATACTGTTTGGGTTATTGTGGATCGCCTCACCAAAGTGGTTCATTTCTTGCCAATCAGATCAACAGACCAAGTCCGTAAGCTAGGAGAACTATATGTGAAAGAGATAGTAAGGTTGCATGGTGTGTCCAAGACTATAGTATCTGACCCAGACTATCGTTTCACTTATCAGTTCTGGCAGAGCCTACAGAAGGAGTTGGGGACTAAAATCACCATGAACACTACTTTTCATCCTTAGATAGATGGACAATCTGAGAGAGTTATCTAGACCTTAGAAGATATGTTGAGATCTTGTGTTTTGGACTTTAAAGGAAATTAGAGCAAGTACCTGCACTCAGCAAAGTTTGCCTATAACAATAGTTACCACGCAAGTATCAAGATGGCTCCATATGAGGCTCTGTATGGAAGACCCTACAGATCACCAACCTATTGGGCCGAACTTGAAGATCATGTTCTTACTAGGCCAGACTTGGTGGAAGAATTGAACAACCAAGTCAAACTTATACGAAAGAGGTTGGCTACAGCTCAGAGTCGTCAGAAGAGTTATGCTGACAAGAGAAAGAGACCCCTAGAGTTTTAAGTAGGGTACAAAGTATTTCTAAGAATCAGCCCTTAGAAGGGTATCAAGAGGTTCAGATTCAAGTGGAAGTTGTCACCGAGATTTGTTGGACCCTTTGAAATACTTAGGAGGACCAGGGAATGTGCTTACGAGTTGGAGCTACCAAACCAAATGACCTCAGCCCACAATGTGTTCCACGTCTCAATGTTGAGAAAATATGAACCACACCCCTCTCGCATCATCCATTGGGAAGAGGTAAATGCTCAAGAGGACACCACTTATGAAGAAACAACAATTAGAATCCTTGATCACAAGTTGCAAAACCTGAGAACTAAGAATATTCCCTTAGTTAAGGTATTGTGGAAACATCATGGAATGGAAGAGGCCACTTGAGAGTTGGAGAGCGAAATGAAGACTAAGTACCCACATCTTTTTACTGGGAACCCATGAATAAGTGTAAATCTCGAGGACAATATTCCTTTTAAGGGGTAGAATGTAACACCTATGAATTTTGTATGAATTTCAAATAAAATATTTTATTTCTAGATATAAACTGTGTATACTCTAAAGTATGAAATAAATTATATTAATTAGAAAACCTTGATATCCGAGAATAAATAATAAATAAATAAATATATATATATGAATTAGATAAATGCAAGTATAAAAATAATTGTTATGGTGGTAAAAATAATAATAATATTATTATTATTATATAATATGTGTATGGATAATATGTTGGTGCTAAAATAATATCATATTATAAGAGTATAGAAATATATACATAATAGAATGTAAGTATAAATGTTTAACATTTTTTTAAATAAAAATGTTGTATGCTTATATTTATCTAATATAAGTATAACATTATATAAGTATGAATTTATTACATAAATAATTGTATGAATAATAGTATAAAATCATAGAAATGTAAATTGTAACATTTACTTATAACATTATATAAGTTATGTGTATATGTAATTATTTATTAGTCAAATTATTTAATAAATTGTGATTAGCAAATTTATATTATATAACAAGTTTGTATAAAAGTTAGCTAGTCCCCTTTTAAATAAAAACAAAGGGTTATATTTCTAAGGGATTATTAATTATTTATAAATTTCCAAAAAAATACATCTTTCTAAATATCATTTTAATCACAGATTTATCATAAAAAAAAGAAACAAATATATATATTTAGATAATCATGTGTGTGTGTGTGTGTATATATATATATTAAAAGCAAAAAAAGGTGCACACGAGTTCGGCAAAATCGCCTAACTCACGTGTGCGCATGCGCAGGAGTCGCACGATTTCGGTAATCTAGCCGAAATTGTGAGGCCAAGATTGAGGGATTTCGAAAACAGGAAAAAAAAGGAAATAATAAAAAAAACTAAAAAAATGAGAACATAGAAAGAAAATTCGAAAAAAACCCTAAAAATCTATTATTTGAATTAAGCCACCAAAACCCAATAAAAATAGAAATTTTCTATTTGAAAAATGCCCAAAGTTACTAATTTTTTATTCCCCTAAACTCTATATAAAGGACCCCTAGTGCTCTCATTTTTTTTTATTCCAAATCAAGAGTATACTAGTCCCTCTTGAGTCTCTCTAGCCTTCTTCTTGGCATTCCCCTTAGTTCTTGAGTAATCTTGAACTGTTCTTGAGTGTTCTTGAGTGTTCTTGAGTGTTTAGAAGCTTTGGAGTAACGAAACTTTGCTGGATTTTAGAAGTGTGTAGAAGAGATTTATTTCTAAGGTGGAAGTGATTTCTCAAACTCCTATTCTACTTCTTCAGTTTGATACCATGTTCATGTATATTTAATTTTCGTTTGGCGTGTTTATTATGTTTGAATAACATGATTTATTTTTTTTTTAAAAGATATATTTCAGATTTGTATGTACACCATGAAATCATATCATTATTAGATTATACATGTTTAGATTTATTTTAAAAACATGATGTACACTAAGTGTTTGCTTTCATGTTTTGAATGTTGATATACTGAAATTATTTTTATTTATTTTTCTTAAGCATGATTTATTTTTGATCCATGATTATGAGATTTAATGAAAGATGATGAGATTAAGAACCACGTACTGTCACTGCAGATGTTCTTTACATGTGATTAGTTCACATGGGTGATGTCCCAAAATACTTGAAATATAGGTAGGCCCTAAGTCCAATAAAATTTGACAAAAAATGTCTTTTCACTCAAGTGAGGTATTTTGATAAAGGACATCAAGGGCTTTGAAATCCTTTAAGTTTAATTTACAACTATAAACAAAATTTTGTTTGAAACGCCTAATAATATACAAGTGTTTGAATTTGAATGTGTTATTAATGATGAATTAGTAATTTACTGGTTTTGAAAAAGATCTACTAGATTATGTGCTTACCCCTTCCTTCTATTTTTCAGGAAATTGAATCACATGAAGACCATGAATATTAGTTAAATTCTTTTTTCTTATTATTTAGAAAGTTTCTAATTTCTATGTAAGGGCATGTTGCCCAAGTTTTGAATTTTTCGCTGTAATAGTTTTTCTTCAAGATTGAATTATGTAATCAATTTTATTCAATTAATAGAGTTATGAATTTCTTTTATTTATTGTATTATTGCCTTATTAAATTCTTAAATTTGAGTTATGTACTCTTAAATACAAATAATGCATGAAATAATTGAAATAGAAAGTCAAGTTATGTACTTGTAAAGTAACACCGGCCCGACCCGCCTTGTGGTAAAGTCCAAATTAAAAGTCTTGGGGGCTGGGGTGTTACAACTTAACCATACAGGTAGATTTGGCCGGTATTACGTTACAAGTGATTCACACTTGACATTCTATTTCAATTATTTTATGTTTTAGTGCAATTTAAGAGTACCTAACTCAATTTTAGGAATCAAAAAAAAAACAATTAAGGCACTAATACAAGAGATAAAATAAATTCATAAACTTTATTAATTTAAATAAAGTGGAGTATATAACCCATTCTTAAAATAAAACTATTATAGCGGAATATTCAAAACTTGGGTTACATGCCTTTACATTCAAATATAGAAAGTTTTTAAAAATAAAGAGACTATCATTATTTTCAATGCCTTCTTGTATGTTCAAATTCCTGAAAAATAAGAGAAGAATGGTAAGTACATAGCCTGGTGGATCCTTTTCAAACAACCAATTTTCTAATAAAACTAAAAACACATCCATAATTCATACACTTGCATACAATAGGCATTCAAGCAAAGTTTTGGATATAGTTGTGACTTAGACCAAAAAAGTTTTCAAAGCCCTTGATGTTCTTAACAAAATACCTCTTTAGAGTGAAAAAGACATTTCTTTGCCAATTTCATTGGACTTTTGGACTTAGGGCTTCTTACCCACCAACCAAGTTTTGTGGTCTTACACCATGTAAACAAATCACATGAAAAAGAATATCCATAATGACCCGCATGTTCACTATGATGGTACATGGTTATTAATCATCATCATCTCATAATTAATCTCATATTCAAGAATCATAGAATAAGAGAAATAAATTTCAGAATATAAACAATCTGAAAATCGAAGCATGAATAATCCAAAAACATGCATCATACATTGAAATAAACCTAAACATGGTACTAGGCATGACATGGATTCATGAATGCTTGCAACATCCTTATGTACTAAACTAAAATTGAAATCATGATTAAATTTCTGAAATTGAAACATGAATGATTTCTGAAAACTAAACATGGTATTAATCTAAAGAAGAAAAGATAAGGTTTTAGAAATCACTTCCACCTTATGAAGCTTTTTCTCAAAATTTTAGCAAAGGTTCATTTCTTCAACACTTCTAGCACTTCAAGACCACTCAAGAACACTCAATCAAACAATTAAACACGCAAGAATACCTCAATATCACTGAAGAACACAAAGGTTACTAAGAAGAATACTAGAACAAGCTAAGATAGAAGTGTCGACTATTTTCTTTAGGATGAAGAATAAGTGTGCACAAGAGGGGTTTATATAGATTTTCTAGAGCACGAGGCCATAGTTTGGGCATCTTAGATTAGGGTTTCTTCACAAGTTGAACAACATTCCATACACACAAGTGACAACTTGTAATGGAATGGGCAAGTGTACTCATGGGACCACTAAAGCTTTTTAATCTTATGTGAGCATATATTGGATTCTTTCCTTGCTTTCTTAATTAATTGAGAGAATAAATTTAGACTTGGGATCTATTCTAATTCAATTGGGACGTCCCATATAAGATCTGGTTTGGGATTTTGCAACTTTCCTAGACAATTCTTTACTTGGCCATCACACAAATCACATAAGAAATGCTTCTAATTTTGATGTTTTTTTATTAGGGAATTGTTTCCAATTCTTTTTCTTGGATCTCCAGCATGGGGAGTACACAATTAGACTTGAGGGGACACAAGATCATGTCTTAGGAATCCTAGGAAACTTCCTTAATTGGCTCATATCCAAATTTGGCACCCCATATGAGAGAATCACCTAGATTTTGCGCCAAAATGGGAGAAGGAAACTTTTCTTCTTGGTTTCTTGTGTGCATGTGAGGACGGCTAGGGTTTTTGTGTGTCTTGTTTACATTTTAGACACTTCTAATTAGGTTTTATCACATGTGTGCACATTCATACACACACATATAGGCCGATTTTGCATAATACGGCTTGGGCGTACATGATCAAAGTGTTCCTCATATGTGACTTGCACATATTTAGGGGTGGCCATGTATTTATGGGTCCACATAAATTTAATAAAAATTCATTTCTTATTATTTAGCAAGAATTAAGGACTTTAATATATATTTTTGTGTTTATAATAAACTAATGCACATTTCTAAATCATCATTTGACTAGGGTGATCTTTATTTCATTTACTTTCCGAATTTAGACTCCACTGAAAGGGTATTAGACAAATGAAACACTAATTTTTGGCCAATTGAGCTGATTTTTGGATATGTTACCTAGTTGATCAGTTCATGTCATCTCATGTCATTTCAGGTCGTTTTGGGTTCCCTAGGGCCATTAAATGATAATTTTGGACCTGCTAAATTTGCCCCTGAAATGAACCCGATTTCATTTCTCACCCAGATTTCATCAAATTGAATTTTGAAATTCTTATTTCATTAAGTTCAAGGTTTTTAGGGTATTACAAAAAGGATCCACTACGCTATGAGCTCACCTTTCATCTTTTATTTTTCAGGAAATTGAACATGCATGAAGACATTAAAAATAATGATAGTCTCTTTATTTTTAAAAAGTTTCTATATTTGAATGTAAGGGCATGTAGCCTAAGTTTTGAATATTCTACTGTAATAATTTTATTTTAATATTGAGTTATGTACTCCACTTTATTCAAATTAATAAAGTTTATGAATTTCTTTTACCTCTTATATTATTTCCTTTTTTTTCATTCCTAAAATTGAGTTAAGTACTCTTGAATTGCATTAAGGCATAAGATAATTGAAATAGAATGTCAAGTGTGAATTACTTGTAATGTAATACCGACCTAACCCGTTTGTGTGCTTAAGTCCATTGTCAAAGTAGTGGTTATGTCCAAATAAAGAAAGAATACAGGGATTGGGGTGTTACAAAGGTGGTATTAGAGCCTAGGCATTAGTTGTTGAACAAAAATTAGAAAGTTTCCTCTGATACCAAAGGTGGTATCAAAGCTCAATTATTAGAAACATTGGGCTAGAAATAGAAACTCAAGCCTAAACATGTGCTGTTGGGTTAGAATTAGAAAGTTAATCTTATACTAATTGTGGCACTAGATTTAGAAAGTATTAACTCATTTGGTTTGATTTGTGCTTTGAGTTGAGTTAGAATGCCCTACCTTCTATTTGGAGATTGAAAACTGTTTGGGAAAGTATTTTCAAAAAGAAAAGAAGTGTATTGAAATGTTTTGTTTAGATACAAAGATTGCAAGTTGAGCTGATAGTGGGTAAGCTTTGTCCCAAGTAAAGCAAAACTTTGAAAGGGAAGTGAGTTATCTCGCCCTAGAAAGTGCGGTTGCTAAGCAAACTTAAGTCTCGCCGGCCAATCTGGATGTTGTCCCACCTGCTTATATGAGTAGTTAGAGTTGAATAACATCCTTACTTTTTATAAAAGAAAATTAGAAGTTGGACAATTAGGGCAAGAAATTGAATAGAGGTTGAAAAAGATGCTCAAGGTGGTATTTTGACTAGACATAGGTTCTCAGTTAGCCAGACTGAAACGCTAAGTCAAGGGAAGAGACTTTAGGTAGAAACATGGGTGTAGCCAAGGGTGGCATAGTGGATCAAAAGCATAAAACTTTAGGAGATAGGTTAGAACCTGAAAATGTGTGAGAACAAAATCATTGTTTGGTCAAGATATGAGATCGGGAACATTTTGTATCTCTAGTTTCTATGAGGTATGGGGTGCATAGGAATGCGTGGGTATGGAAGAAGCCTGGATTTGGGAGAATGACAGACTATGTTTGGTAAATTATCAGTAACTTTGGAAGAACTTGTTTCTCTATGCTTGGCAAGTAAGGGACGGTCAGCTATAGTAGACTCAGGAGCCTTAACTATCGAGACATTTGCAAAATGGATGTGGCAATTTTTTGAGTGAAAGTCTAAGTGGAAAGGGTAAAGGGGTATGAGACACTTAAATTTGGAAACTTAAATAGAAGCCTAAAATTTTGCTACGCTAGCATGAACTTGTATGATTTTTTGAAAAACATGCTTGATTTGTTTATATGTGTGTCATATGAAACCAAATCTTGTATCCAAGAGCAAAAAGAACCTAGAAGCATAAGTTGTTAAGCCATTGAACAAATCGAGAAGTTAGAGACTTGAATCTAGAGTCATGATAGTACGAATGAAACAACAAGCTAGGAAATACAAACTCGATGAATAAATATGGAGAGGTTAACTATCTTTTTAAGTTTGAAAAAACATTTTGTATCCCAAAGATAAGGATAGACAGGTTGTGTGCCCCAGATTATGATTCTCTTAAATCTTTCATTGTGATAGCTTAATAGATATTGAAATGGCTTTTGACTTGGAGATAATGGCCGGATTTAAGAGATACGCTACCAGAACTGCCACGTCTGGCAAAGACATCTTGGAAAAAAAATTCTAACTCTAGAACAAGAGCTCAACCTAGAACAATGGCTGAGGGGAAACAATAAAAGGCCCCGGAATGAAAAAGAAAACCAAGAAGCCCAAATGAAGAATAAGAATGGTGAGATAGCACCACAGACACATACACAGGGGCAATATAAAGAAGAGTCAAAAGAACAGGCGAGGAAGTAAGGACTGTGCTATGTGTGCAAGCAGAAGGGACATCTTGTTGGAAATTTCCCAACTGCACTCGCTCAGTCTTCTCAGCCAGAAAACACAAAGGTAGGAGGTCAGAATGATCATTCTCAGGGTAGACAACAACAGTAGAATGCCAACGAGGAGCAGAATAAAGGTTGTGGGCAGAACTAGGCCAGAGTGTTTGTTGTTGAGGCTCAAGAAGATCAAGACCTACCCTAGAAACTTTAGTATAACAATATTAGGAAAGAAAATTTTGTTTTAAATTTAATTAGCGGCGTAAAGTCCTTTACTTAAAATTGCTATGTGTTAGCATTTATGAATTTTGGCTTCAATGAGGTTTTGTACCTAACATTTATTGAAATTAATTTCCTTAGGAGCTTTTGTGGCTATGTTTTGAATGTTAAAAATAGAAAGAAAGTGTTAGTCACTTATAGCAGCAATCCTGAGGCATGTCACATGGTTAAGTCTACTAAGTCTAAGGCGAGATGCTACTAAAGGATTTTCAACCTTAAACGGAAGTACCAGTTAACTGAAGACTTTAGGTCGGGTGTAACCTTGAATCACAAACAAACCTACCTCTATATGTAACACCCCAACCCACGCATTCATTGAGCATTGGACATAACCACTATTCTTTGACAGTGGACTTAACCAACTAGCGAGTCGGGCCGGTATTACTTTACAAGTGACACACACTTAGCTTTCTATTTTTCAATACCTCATGCTTTAGAATAGATTCAAGAATACAAATAAAATCAAGGCAATTAAAGATAAAAAAAAAATTCAACTTCTTTATTCATAAAAAAAAAAGACAGCACATAACTTTTTAATGTAAACTATTACATTGTTCATCAAAATAAATTCATAACCTCTAAAATAAAATAAAATTTCAGTGGAAGACTTATTCAAAATTGGACAAATGCCCTTACATTAAAAGGAAACTTTAAAAGATAGAAACTACCCAAATTCCATGGTCTTCTTAATTTAATTTCCTGAAAAAAAAAAAGAAGTGGAAGGGGTGAGCACGAAGCTCAGTAGATCTTTTTCAAAAAACCATTTTTCAAATTCAAACCAATAACACATTCATAATTCAATCACTTGCATACGTTAGGTGTTTCAAGCATCATATTGTTTCAAGTTGTAATTTAGACCAAAAGAGTTTCTCAACCCTTGATGTTCTTAACTAAATGCCTCTTTAGAATGAAATATGGCATTACATAGCCAATTTCATTGGACTTCTGGACTTTAGGGAGCTTACCCACCAACCAAGCGCTTAGGTCTTAAAACCTCATGGCTATATCCATGAGAAAAGAACATCCATAGCAACCCACATGTTTGCTATGATGGTACGTGGTTATTTTCACCATCTTCTTTTGTTAAATCTTGAATCATCAATTAAACTTCAAAATATGAAACTAAGATCAATAAAATTCAGAATATAAGCATTATGAAAATCAAATCATGAAACAACCATAATCATACATCATTCCTTGAAATAAAGCCTAGGCATGATAATAAACATGGCATGAATATTATGAATGCATAATTTCGAACAAAGATTAAATCTGAAACTGAAATATATTTTGGAATACTAGAACTGAAATCATTTTGATTTCAAAAGCCAAACAAACAATGAACATGCTAGCAATTTGAATAAGAAAAAAGGGGTGTTAGAAAAATCACTTCCACCTTGTGATGCTTTCTCTCCAAAGTTTAGACAAGAGTACCCAACGTTCAAGCACCAAGAAAATCGCCCAAGATGAATCGCCAAACCAAGAACTTCTCACACTCAAGAGGGAAAAGAATGGTGAGAAGGGATACCAAGAAGAGGGCTTAGAGAACAAGGGGAAATCTTAACTCTTGGTTCTTGGGATTAGAGGAATGGTGAGCATGGGGGGTTTATATAGAGTTCCAAATGGTGTAGAATGGCAAGTTTGTGGTGTTCTCCATATAGGAAAGTTGCCAATTCTTCAAAATTTCGTGCCTTTCAAGCATAGGAGAATAACAAGTGTATTTGGATAGTTTTTTTTGGAATTTAGAAAAAAAACTTGGATTTTTTTCTGATTTTTGTGATTTTTTGGATTTTTCTGTTATTTCCTCGTTTTATTTTCGGAGCATTAATCTGGACCGTCAAATCTTCCTCGATCACAGTGAACAGATCTTGATCGCGATTACCGAATACGACTTTGATTTGGACGCTTGGATCATCCTCGAGCTCAGCATGCGCATCTTGTTCGCGATCAACGAAACTTGCCTGGACCATCGGATGAACCTCGATCACAGTGTGCGGATCTCGTTTGCAATCACCTAACATTGCTTTGATCTAGACGCTTGGATCATCCTTGAATGCAGCACCAGATGATCAACGCAACACAAACACAGATCCTGGCCACACGATCAACCTCGAGCGCAGTGTTCAGATTTTCGTTTGCTATCAACGAAACAAATCTGGATCGTTGGATCGGACAAATTGATTGTGGGCCATTGGATCTTGATGATTCGGTGCTCTTGAGCGTTTGGTGCTAGCTTGATCTTGACCATGGGATCTTAGATCATGCGAATTACACGTTTTTGGCCATTGGATGTAGTTTCTATTACCAAAATTACCTTCTAAGGTTGCTATTATCTGAAATTTGCTAATTATACACTTTCTAATTGATGTAAACATGATTTATTGCACATGTTCTTCTATTTTATTGACTTGTTAATATTTTTCCCTTTCTATTTCTTTAATATTGTATTTATTTTATATTTTTTCATTTCTTTAATATTGCCAACAATTAATAATTTGTATTTCTCTATATTTTTCATTTCTTCATTTCTAGGTATTTATCACATATTTTTATTTTTAGAGGGGTACAAATAATTATATAATTCACTCTACTTACTTTATATTGGATAATTAATTCCATAATTGTTCCACTACTTGCATAATTATAAATTAATTTTTTTATATAATTATTATTTGATAATTCCACTAACCTTATATCATTAGTTAGATCATTTTGATACTAAGATTTCATTTGCCTCCAATTATTTTAGAATTTTTCTCAATGAATTTTATTTCATTAATAACTTTTGTTGACAAAATTATGAGGCATTACAACCTACCCTCCTTAAAAAAATTTTGTCCTCGAAATTTGTACATGTTTTACATGTTCCTAGTGAACAGATGCGAGTACTTAGTCTTCATTTCACTTTCCAGCTCTCAGGTAGCCTCTTCCATTCCGTGATGCTTCCACAGTACCTTAACTAAGGGAATATCCTTAGTTCTCATATTTTGTACCTTGTGATCAAGGATTCTAACCGCGGTTTCCTCATAGGTAGCATCATCCTGAATGTTCACTTCCTCCTAGTGGATGATGTGAGAGGGGTTAGGTTCGTACTTTCTCAACATGGAGACATGGAATACGTTATGAGCTGAAGTCATCTAGCTTTGTAGATCCAACTCGTAAGCACATTCTCCAATTCTTTTAAGTATTTCAAAGGGTCCTACAAACCTCGGAGATAACTTCCCTTTGAATTCGAACCTTTTGATACCCTTCTGAGGACTGACTCTCAGAATTACTTTGTCCCCAACTTGGAACTCTAGTGGTCTTCTCCTCTTGTCTACATAACTCTTCTGAGGACTCTGTGCAGTAGTCAGTCTCATTTGTATTAACTTAACTTGGTTGCTCATTTCTTCCACTAAGTTTGGCCCAGTTAATACATGATCTTCAAGCTCAGCCAACAGGCAGGTGATCTGCGAGGTATCCCATAGAGAGCCTCGAATGGAGCCATCTTTATGCTTGCCTAGTAACTATTGTTATAGGCAAACTCCGTCAGGTGTAAATACTTGCTCCAGTTCCCCTTGAAGTCTAAAACACAACACAAGACCTCAACATATCCTCCAAAATCTGGATAACTCTTTCAGACTGACCATCCGTCTGAGGGTGAAATGATGTACTTATGGTGAGCTTAGTACCGATCTCCTTCTGTAGACTCTGCCAAAACTGTGAAGTGAAGCGAGAGTCTCTATCAGACACAATAGTCTTGGGTACACCATGCAGCCTTACTATTTCCTTTACATAAAGTTCTCCCAGCTTACTGACTTAGTCTGTGGATCTGATTGGCAAGAAATGAGCCACTTTGGTGAGACGATCCACCATCACACAAATAGTGTCTTCTCCTTTTTGGTTTTCGGGTAAACCACTAACAAAGTCCATGGCAATGTTATCCCACTTCCATTCCGGGATAGGGAGTGGTTGTAATGTTTCAGAGGGTTTTTGGTGTTCTGCTTTCACTGGTTGACATGTTAAGCACTTAGAGACATGCTTAGCTATGTCCCTCTTCATTTCCTTCCACCAGTAGGTTTTCCTGAGGTTCTGGAATATCTTATCCCTGCCTGGGTGCATGGTATATTTAGTCTGATGAGCTTCATCAAGTATAATCTGCTTACTTTGTCCATTCTGAGGTACACATATCCTTTCTCCGAGCCTTAGGATATTCTTAGCATCTAACCTAAAGTTAGTATGCTTGCCTTGTATAACTCCTTCGATCAAACTGGTAAGCCATTTGTCTTGCCTTTGTTCATCCCTGATCTGGTGCAGAAAATCTGGTTGGCAAGACATAGTGTAACACCTCGTAACTTGCGGTCGTGCCACGTCGTGAGCGAACAATAGTAAATAAGTTAATCGCTCGATCGCGCTCGCGCGAAGACGCGAGTGATGCAGAAATGAAATCGATTTCTTGAGCGAGAAAATATTAATACTAATAATAGCATGATAAAAACAATAAATTGTGTTTTATAGATATGTATAATAATTAAAAAAAAATTAATGTTTATTATGACTAGAAAAAATAATAATAATAATAAATAATTAAATATAATATAATAATTAAATTAATAACAATAATAATAATAATATGGAATATATATAATTGTCATAAGGTTTATACACTAAATTAGATGGTAAGATATGTATATATATATATATATATGAATTGTCGAAATAATTAATTGAGGATTATTATGAAAGTGTGAAAAATAGTAAATAAATAAAAATATATATTTTAGAAATAATATAATTTATGCTAAAAAAAAAAAAGAAACGAAGTAAGGGCGCTTGCGTATATGGTTGGAATGGTGTGTATGAGTGTAAACAAGATGGGCGGTGGCATGATGGCGTATCGAAGACGCCGGAACGGGAGAACTGACTGGAACGTTCGGGCGAGGCGGTGATTCGGAAAGGTTCGAGACCAGCCTCGGTTGGCTATAAAAGAAGAAGAAGGACTTGCTGGTGCGACTGCTACTGCCGAAATGGAGGGGGAACTGAAAACAGAGGATGGTGGTGCTTTCACCGAAGAAGAAGTTGCTCCCTGCTGTCGAACGAGGAAGAGAGAGTTGCAGCTGCCTGGTTCGTGCATCACAACGGAGGGGTAGCTCAAGCAGCTGCTGCTGTGTGCTGCTGCTAGTCGAGGAAGAGGAAGAAGAAGCAACTGCGAACAGGGGAAATGAAATGAAGAAGTCGATGAACTGATGTGTGTGTGTGTGATTTTCTGGAGCTGCCGAAATGGAAAATGAAAAACGGAGCAAGCAGGGGAATTGTGAGTTCATTTTGGGATTGGCAGCTGGTGTGTGTGTTGAATTGGAGCTGATGGTGCATCAACTGATGGAGAAGAGAAGCTGCTGCCATGGTGGATGAACGGACGAGGAACTAGAGAAAGGAAGAAATTAGACAGAGGAAGGAGAAAAGCAGAGCAGCATTTCGTGCTGTTGCATGCTGCTGTTACTCCACATGGCTGCTGCTGCTCGATCGAAGAAGAAACCAAACGAAGAAGAGGATCGTGATGAATGAAGAAGTGGCTGCTGGGCGATGAACTGAAACAAATTGCAGCTGCCAGACGAAGAATGAAGAGGAGTCATGTTGCTGCTGCATGTGGCTGCTGTCCAAGTCGTTGCCACGGAGTTGCAATGAGGTGCTGCGTGCCGGAAGTCACAAACAGAGGATGAGAAGCTGTTGAAGCTGGTGTGAGGCAGGGGAACGGGACAAAGCAGCACCACTCTGTTGTTGTAGCTGTTGCAAATACGGCTGCAGCTGGTTTGGGAGACGCCTAAACATGAAAACAGAAAAGAGAGGAAGCTTGCTGCCAATGCCGGCTGGGTCGTGCTGCACAGGTATCTTCTTCATCATTTGGTGTTGACCGTGTTAATAGATAAGGAAAATTTATGTTAATTTTTGGATTATGAAATTAAGCATGATCATTTGATAATTAAAGTAAAAGAAATGAAAATTATAAATGTAGATTGCATTATATCCTAAGAGAGTATAGGAAATTCATATGCATTAGTATGCAGTAGTTAGAATTAGAATGGCAAAATATTAGGGTTGAGGAATAAAAAGATCAACTAATGAATCTTTCGCATATTCATTTAAGTATCTAATTTTAATATTTAAATTAAAAGCCTATCCAAGTAGTCAAGCATTTAAATTAGATAATTAAATGAATGAAAATTGATTGGATCAATATTATAAAATGATTTTAGCGAAAACTCTATCAATAGGAAAAGACTAGGAACCTCAACCACGAACTAGACTAAAGATGCGACAAATAGAAGTCTTATTTTGTTCATAATCATTTCATGAATGATTTAATTACAACATAAATTGAAGAATACTTAATTAACAAGTACATGAGATGATTACTAAAATCACTTTGATTAGTTAAAAGGATTACTAAATTATAAATAGTAAAATTAGTGTGAAACCTTAGTTAAGAAATTATCATAATATAATTAATATTGCAGATCAATTTTCTTAGGATGATCATTCGCGACGAAGAGAAAGCCCTGGAGAATCGGCAGTACCACGTGGGCGTGATTTTCTCTCTCACATGTATTATGCGGATTTAAAATTCAAGACATTTGTTTGAATAGATTCAAGGTTATTAATATTTTTAGGAAATTTGAATTTAATTGTTGGTATTGTTGAATGTTGTGTGATGACTGGTTTCTTGAACATGACATGCTTGTATATGAGACTATGCTTTTAGATTTCATCGTTTGATCATGTATTTTACCATGCCAATGTTGGATATTATTCGTTTTGCTTTGCCATGATATGAATGATGCTTTGGTGTGATTGAATTGACTTGTAAAACTAAAAGAAGATGAAGGTTTATTAAGAATCCACGTACCGGTGCGATTGTCGTGCCGACAGGCGGATCGTAGGTATTCCCACCCTGGAGCTGCTTATGTTAGCTCGAAGTCTTTGGGAGATGACACGACTCCGTAGTTAGTATCTCTCTCGGACTGTGACACTAAGACATGATTGATTTTAGATGGTACCATCTGAGGCCTCTATGATTATGACTAGATTGGATCACAGGGAATACCGAAAGGCATCTCAACCCTCTTCCGGTCTTAACTACAACCAAAAACAAATAAATGTTTGAAACGCCTAATGTTTGAAAGTGTTTGTAATGTTTTGGATTGAGTTTGTATAATGCCTGTGATGTGTAGGGATGATCCACTGGGCTTTCGAGCTCACCCATTATATTTTTCAGGTACACTTGGACGTAGGATCTATGGACCACGTCAGAAGACCTGCACCTTGTTTGGACACTTCATGGGGAGGTCGTCGGGGATAAGTGATTTGGAAGTGTTGCTTTAGATATTTCACTGGATTATTGTAACATGTTTTCGTTGGTTTAATTTCAATTGTTTCATTGTTCAATGGCTTTCCTCGTGTAACAGATTGGTTTAACTAATTAATTTGAAAAGTGTTTTCGCTGCTTTACTTAAGATTTATTTGAAGGACTTACTATGATTTTCTATATTGTACATGATATCTGTATGGACTTGAACTTGAGAATTAAAGAATTATGAACTGTATTTTGAAGAAAAGATATTTTCGATAGAAGGGAATTTTAGTAGCATCTCGATTTTCATCGGATAACGATCCACACGTGACACAACACGTGAACAAAAGTCTGATCGAAAATCGGGGTGTTACACATAGTGTAGAGTAGGTTTACTTTTCATTTAGAGTCACACCCAACCTAAAATCATCAATCAACTGGTACATTTGGCCTTTGTCTTCCTCCTGTTTGTTGAACTTCTTATTCAAGGCATCAGCCATTTCATTGGCCTTCCCCGGATGATAGTGTAGTTGAAAATCATAGTCTTTCAAGAACTCCATCCATCTCCGTTGCCTGAGGTTCAACTCCTTCTGGGTGTAGATATACTTCAAGCTCTTGTGATCTGAGAACAGATCAAATTTCTCACCATAAAGGTATTGTTTCCAAATCTTCAGGGCAAACACAATGGCCACTAATTCTAGGTCGTGAGTATGGTAATTCTTCTCATGGACCTTTAGTTGTCACGAAGAATAAGCGACTACTTGTCTTTCCTGCATCAAAACTGCTCCAAGTCTATTTAGCGAAGCATCAGTATAGAGGGAATAAGTAACACCATGAGTTGGAGTGACTAGGATAGAGGTCGTAGTCAATCTATTCTTCAATTCTTGGAATGATTGTTCACACTTTTCATTCCAATCGAACTTGATTCCCTTCCTGGTCAGCTTGGTCATAGGTTCTCCTAGTTTGGAGAAATCTTGGATGAACCTTCTGTATTACCCAGCTAGACCTAAGAAGCTCTTGATCTCTATAACTGTCTTAGGTTGCTTCCAATTCATAACCGCTTCCACCTTCTCCAGATCTACAGAGATGCATTCTGTTGACCCTACATGGCCAAGGAACTTGACCGTCCTCATGCAGAATTCACACTTGCTGAACTTGGCATATAATTGATGCCTTTTGAGTGTCTCCAACACTATTTGCAAGTGGTCTAAGTGTTTAGCCTCTGAGTTGGAGTAGATTAGGATGTCATCTATGAATACCACCACAAACTGGTCAAGATACTGTCTAAACACTCGGTTCATCAAGTCCATGAATGTTGTTGGGCATTGGTCAAACCAAATAGCATCATGGTGAACTCGAAGTATCCATATCTTTTCTTGAAGGCAATCTTGTATATGTCGGACTCCCTAATTCTCAGCTGATGATAACCCGACCTAAGATCAATCTTTGAGAAATGAGTAGCTCCTCTCAATTGATCAAATAGGTCATCAATCCTTGGTAGAGGGTACTTATTCTTCCCCGTAGCTTGGTTTAATTTTCGATAATCGACACAAAGTCTCATAAAACCATCCTTCTTCTTCACGAACAACACTGGAGCTCCCCAAGGTGATTCACTTGGCCTGATGAACCTTTTCTCTTAGAACTCATCGAGTTGTGACTTTAACTTAATCAGTTCCACTGGTGCCATTCTATAAGGAGGTAAGGATATAGGGTTGGTTCCAAGGTGAAGTTCAATCTTGAACTTTATGTCTCTAGCAGGTGGTAGTCTGGGTAAGTCGTCTGGGAATACATCCTCATACTCACTAACCACTGTTAGGTCTTGTATCCTATTCGATTCCATAGGCTCTTCTTTAGAAAGTTCTTCAAACTCATCCTTCTGCCTTAGGCAGTTCAACATGGCTATGGTTGGGCTCCTTGGTAGTTTTTGGATATCTCCATTGATTTTATATATTTCCCTTGAAGGTAAGATTATGGTCACTCGTCTCTTAGGATAGTCTATCTGGGCTTGGTACTAGTCCAACCACTCCATCCCCAAGATCACATCGTATCCATAAAAAGGTAAGGTACATAGGTCAACTATTAAGAGTTTATCCCCAAACCTTAGGTTAGAACTGCACATTCTTTTTGAAGTCACAGTGGTCCCTATTGGTGTAGACACATTCAAAGTTATAGGTAGTGTTTTTGTCACAAGTTGTAACCTATCAGGTAGTTCTTCAAAAATAAAGGATTTAGAGGCACCCGAGTCAAACAATAGCTTCACAGCAACATTGAATAACAGGAACGTACCTTCCACTACAGGGACTTAGTCTTATTGGGCCTCAACCGCAAACACTCTAGCCTGGTTTTGACCACGGCCTTAGTTTTGCCGCTGATTGGCATTCTGATTCTGTCTGGTTTGAGGATGCCCATTCTGACCTCCTCCCTGGATATTATATTGTTGTTGTTGTTGGGGAGCCTGACCTAACGCTGTTGGGCAGTTTTTAGTAAGATGCCCCCTCTGTCTGCATAAGAAGCATAATCCCAGCCTCTTAGCCCTCTCCCTTGCATCATCCTTGTTCTGTCCCTATTTCTGTGGTGCGTTCCAACCATTCTTACTTTTCTTTTGAGCCCCTTGATTATTTTCATTCCCAGGCCTCTTATTCCTTTCCTTCAACTTTTGTTCCAAATTGGGTTCTTGCTCCAGAGTTAGGGCATTTTCGATGACGTCCTTGTAAGTTTTTAGGCTCAAAGTCTTTACTATCTTTCGGATCTCCATCTTGGGACCCTGTGCAAACTGGTTGGCTTTCCTTTTCTCCTCCTTGATCAGATCTAGCGAGAATTTGGCCAGTTCCGTGAACTTTCTTTCATATTCCGCTACAGTCATGTCCCTTTGATTCAGTCGAACAAAGTCTTCCTGCAGCATGCTTCGGGTTGCTTCTAGAAAGAACTTCTCATAAAAGATCTTTGTTAAGTTTTCCCAGCTCATGGCATCAAAAGCCGTATTAGGGTCCATCCTCATCATTCGCCACCAACTCCTGGCTAGTCCTTTGAAGTGGTGTGTGGGCAGTGCCACCCGTTTTGACGCAGTTACCTTCAGCACATTGAGAATTTTCTCCATCTCTTGGTACCAATGGTCTTCCGAGATGCAATATGTGGTACCATCAAATGAAGAAGGATGGAGCTTCTGTAGCTCAATCAACATTTTCTTTTGTTTCTCATCTCCAATCCCTCTTGAACCCTCTGATATTCGGGATTTTGAACCACAGGTGCTGGTTGTCAAACTTGGTTAGGTTCAGGTACTTGAGGTTGTGGTGCCACCTGTGGGATTATCTATGGAAGTACCCGCAATAGTTGATCCAGCACCCTTTGCGACATCTCATTCATCATGGCCTCCATCCTCACTTCCATTCCAGCGGGCAATTCCTGTTTTCGTTGTTCGGTGTCATCAGAGGTGGTGGATCAAGTAGCGCACCGTCTTGTTCTAACCATTGTCTATAAATTTAACACCTTGTCAATATTTGCCTCATCAGATGTTTGTATTATCATGACTCTAGATTCATGTCTCTAGGTTCTCGATTTTTTTAGTGGCCTATAGGTTTTTCTTCTAGGTTCTTTTCATGCATGGGTACAGGATTTAGTCTCAAAGCAATAAACAGTAAAGCCTGCATATCACACAATCATACAATCAAGCAATGAACAGGAACTGCCTCCATTCCAGCAGGCAGTTCCTGTTCTCGATGTTCGGTCTCATCAGAGGTGGTGGATCAAGTAGCGCACCGTCTTATTCTAGCCATTGTCTATAAATTTAACACCTTGTCAGTATTTGCCTCATCATATGTTTGTATTATCATGACTATAGATTCATGTCTCTAGGTTCTCAATTTTTTTAGTGCCCTAAAGGTTTTTCTTCTAGGTTCTTTTCATGCATGGGTACAGGACTTGGTCTCAAAGCAATAAACAGTAAAGCCTGCATATCACACAATCATACAATCAAGCTAGCACAACAAGGTTCCAAGCTTCCACCTAAGCTTCTAGGTTCATGTGTCCCATACCACTCTATCCCTTATACTTAGGTTTTTACTTAGGACAGAGTCGCACCCAAACAATTTCGCAATTTGCTCGATAACTAAGGTTCCCGAGCCCACTATACTCCACCGTCCCAAACTAGTGAGCATAGAGAAACCCGTTCTGCCAGAGTTACCGATCATTCACCATACATGGTCCATCATTCTTCGAGTCCAGGCTTCCTCCGTACCCCCGAATTCCTATGCATCCCATACTATATAGAAACCGAAAGATACAGAAGTTTCCCGGTCTCGTGTCCTGATCAAACAATTTTTTGTTTTCACACAAGTTTTCGTGTCTAGCCTATGCCCTAGAGATTTATGCTTTTGATCCACTGTGCCACCCTTGGCTACACTACATTTCTACCTAGGGTCTCTTTTTGGACCTAGGGTCTCTTTTTGGACCTAG
>JAJIYU010003059.1:0-27914 GCA_030144865.1 Tinospora cordifolia | reverse complement strand
AACGGGGGCGAGACATAATAGGTTAAAGGGTCATTATAATAAGTTTGATGGATAAGAGTACATAGAACCTGATTCAAATTCTGATCAAAGAAGATAATAATATGCCAGATGATGAGAAAGAATAAACTTGAGAGACGCATGAAAAGTCTAGTCATTCTACCTAAGACTCCTTAGCTCAGAAAGAGTAATAAAAGACAACGTTTAAACTTACACTAAGGGCTTGTTAGATACATAAGATAGGATTGGATTATTCTTAATGAATAAGATGGGATAAAGTTAGATTAAATAAAAATTAATCTTTATCATTTTAAAAGTGTTTGTTTAATTCTCCAATTATAAGGTAATATATAGGTCCAAATAAATATTTTATCACATTCTGTTGTAGCCAAACATAGGATTGGACTAATTTTTATTTCAATCATATCCAATGTTATGTATTAGATAGCCTTTAAGTGTCTTTTAATATGGGACGTCTTACATATAAATTTATGTGACGGAACTATTATGCTATAAAAACTAATATTTCAATTAGACCCTTTTTTTAAGATATCGTTGTATGATTTATTTAAACTATCTTCAAATTAATTTTAGTGTTTAACTTATTTTTACTTTATGTATTCCATCATATACTATTATTCATCTTTATCTTGTAAATCTTACCACTTGTTTTCATTACCTTAATCTTGTAAAGAAGAAGAATCAATACCACTTGTTTTTCTTTTTAATGTAACTTGAATAATTAGGACGTGCTTGATCTTATGTAAAAGAAAAACTGCAACAAATTTTCTCTCTTTTTTTTTTTGGGAAACCAAGAGAGAATAATGATCAAGATTTTTTTAGGTGTTTTTTAACAAGGTTGAGAAAAAAAAACTGAGCAACAAGCTTCAATAATGCCTTTCAATTTCAAAAGAAACTTAAGAAGAAAAATAATTGAAGTTTTTGGAATAAGGTTAAGAAGAAGATGATGTTCAACACGCTTTGATAATGGTAGACAATTGTTTTTCAATAGAATAGAGAGAGAAGAATGATTAAGGGTTCTCTTAGATGATGTTAAGAATAGGAAGATGAAGCAGTGCAACAAGCCTCAATAATGGTAAATAGCTCTTTTTGAAACATAGAATGGAGAACGAGGGGTTTTTTAACAAAGGATATGAAGAAGAGGAAGAAGAAATAAGAATGCATCAAACTTCAATAATGATAGACTTTTTTTTAGCAGAGAAAAGAGTTGATTAAGGTTTTTTAAAAATGTTACTTGTGGAATATTTAAGCTCTAGTTTGGGGGCAAAAAAAGCAAATAAACTATTGCGTAGGATAGAAAGTGAAAAGTGGTATAGGGCACTGCTGCTGCAAGTTTTGACTTAGATGGAATAATGATGAGGTGGCAAAGGCACTATTGATTTAGATGAATATTATCGTGGAATAATCTAGAAAGGAAAATCGAGGACAAGCTATACTTAGGAACATAATTATGGCATTGACAAAGGATTCTCTAATGCCAAAGTCAACAGGGTTTGCAAATAATAGTCGAAGTGATAGCCTGAGTTGAATGCCAACAAACATGCCTCAACTTTATGGAGGTATGACTTCTATACAATGGCGAGTTGCGACCTACAATCTAAACTAAGAATGGGTTTCTAGGATTAGCTCACCCTCTTGAAATCGTGACCCTTTGTCCTGGCCATTGTAATACGTTACAAGTCTTTGGCCTCGAGAGATTATATTTTAGTTAGATTTGAAAACTTAAAGTTTTTTATTTCTAAGGAGATTCCTTGTAGCACACAATCCATGTAAGATCTCCCAATCTCATAGAGTTAACAAAGGATTTAGACGTTTTGTCATAATCAATGTATGTACAACGTGTCATTGAACTACATCAAGTTGAAATCATATGCTAAACTAGGCACATGTCAAACTGGATTTGGATTGTCACTTTTATGCATAGATGATCTCTTATGTGTCATATACCTTTCAAGATAGTTAAGAGTGTAAACTCGATATGCTAAATTGGATTGTCGAATTTTCTTTTTTTTTTTTTTGTAGCAGTAACTAACCTTCATACATTGTTATTATAGAGAATGTACAAGTCAAAAGTACCAACCTATTGCCTCTGACTATGTATGTTGCTTCAGCTACGTAAGTTGCTCCAAATAGATAAGTGGCTCTTGTTGGGTAAATTGATTCAAATGGGTAGGTTAGTCTAAGTTAGTAGGTGAGTAAAGCTAAGGAAGTCTTCATCAATGTAACTTGGGAGCTGAAGTCGACAATTATCAACCTAGCCTTATGGCACAACGTTGTCTCCAGTTTGCCGTGTTACTCTTTGATTCTAGTTTGATATGTCTAGTTTAACATGGCATGGCTTATGGATCAACATTAACCCCTTAATCATGTTTTCATTAAGGTAGAGAATGGATAACGAGAGGCATAAAGCCATATGGTAGATTTGTAAAACTATACTTTAAGTTGGCTTGACTGACACATGAGTGGCTTGTGTGGCATTTCAATAAATGCCATCTTGTTGTTGTTTATCATTTCTAATACAAAATGGTGACCTCATCATCTTGGCACTCAATTTTTATGTTGGTTTTTCTGTTTTGGTTTCTCACTATGTATAAGTTCAATGGATAGGCTGGCAGTGTCTAGTTGATCATTATCGAGTGTATGTGAATCATAGTTTATCTTTTTTTAAAAACTTGTGGTCTTTTTCTCAATCATTTGTAACACCCTTATTCCAATCCTTGCCTAATCCAGTTTTATTATCTTAAGGATCATGGGGTTTAATTTTTTTTTCAAACAAAAAAAAAACTTAATTCTTTTACCAAAATGAAATAAAAGAACTTATCCCTTTTTAAAAACATTATTTTTTAAAAAAATATTTAAAACAAATTTATAGAAAGCATGATTTTATAAAATCAGGCAAACAACCTAAAGGGAGATGCTACTGTTCCCACTGTTACTATTCATTGTCCTTTCTTTTTGAAACATAGTTAACGTTATAAAATATAGAGTTCAAAAGATAATCAAACTTCAACTTACTTAATGACTAACATCATATAAATTCATTACCAAAATGTGAATTGTACGATAACATGTCGGTCCCATTGTCATAGTCAAGCCATGCCCTTTCCGACTAGAGCACATATCACTTTTGTAACGGCCCCAACCTGGGCCCACAGAACCCTCCTCAGGGCACTCTGTGCTAGGTGGTCACTCAAAGGTATTGTTCCTGCCCCCAAGGATTTTAACACGCCTCCGCGGAGATTCGAACCTAAGACTTGAGGCTTAAGTACCTAGTTCATTCCTCACCTGCTACCATTGAGCCATTAGCTTAATGGTAGTGGATTTTGCAAGAACAATGTACTTGTCCCCAAGGTCATAGGTTCAAAACTCCATGGAGGCGAAATAAAATCCCCCGGGGGGGGGGGGGGGGAACAGTACCTTTGAGTGACCACCTAACACAGAGTGCCCTGAGAGGGGTTCTGTGGCCCAGGTTTGGGTCGTCACAACAAAAGGCACCTTTTATTGTGACGACCCCTCACTGGGCCCCCAGAACCCCCTCAGCGGGCACTCTGGGCTAGGTGTTCACTCAAAGGTATTGTCCCTACCCCCAATGGTTTTAACACGCCTCCGCGGATATTCGAACCTAAGACCTGGGGCTCAAGTACTTAATTCATTCATCATCCGCTACCATTAGCTCAATGGTAGCGGATGATGAATGAATTAAGTACTTGAGCCCCAGGTCTTGGGTCGAATCTCCGCAGAGGCATGTTAAAACCCTTGGGGGTAGGAACAATACCTTTAAGTGAACACCTAGCCCAGAGTGCCCGCTAAGGGGGTTCTGGGGGCCCAGTGAGGGTCGTCACAACTTTGTCCAAAAATAACAAATACATGTTCCATGCAAGGCACGAGAATATAAAAATAGAAAGAGAAAATGATTAAAGAAAAATTGGCTCCCTTGCACATCTCAATGTGTACCTGCATCTGAAAAAGTGAGGGAGCGAGCGCTAACCTAATGGGTCCATTTTCAAACTAAACAAGCATAAACACATACAAATTATGAAAACTCTTCAAATATTAGGCGTTGTAACCAAGACTTTGTTTTTCAGTTGATCATTGGGTACGATAGACAAGTCCTAAGGTAATCCATTGACTAATGCAAACCACAGAATAAATCTAGTCAGTTGTGTTGTTATGCATCATGGTACTTGAAAGTCAATCTTGTTTTCAATTAAATATACGTCAACCTCTAGACTGATATCAAGCAAGGGAGGTTTTTAATCGTAGAAAAGAAAATTAATACTGGTGGACTACCACTGGCACCCTGAGGTCGATCATCCCAAAAAGTATATTATTATCTCAATCACATTTGTTAAGTGTAGCCAACAATAATGAGGCACATAATATGTTAAAAATCAAACATACTAACATAATCACCCCTTATCAAAGTTGTACACTAAAAATATCATGCTCCATAGCAATATTGCTTGTTTTATGGAAATGTTCATCATACTTAATAGCCTGCAAATAATGCTAATACACTCAAATAATCATGGCATGGAGCAAAACACTAACATGGCCTATGTCATGGGATGTTATACCTAACTCATCATGTACACACAAATATTGCATTATTCATCACATATCAAGTCAAAGTATGGCATAGCAACATGTAGATGCAACTGGGAACACTAATTTCCTACCTTTGTTCACTTTCAATAATCTATACATATATATACAAGTTTAGTAAGGAAATAGGAAAAATGCAACAGTTACCACATTCTGAGAATTAGCGAATTGGCAAGAGTCATGATGCACCCTTAGTCACACATACATGTACACAAAAGTTGAATTTTAGCGCGTGATTTTCATATCAAGTCATGGTCTAAAATATTGTGTTCATGAGCGAAATCTAGTCACTTTAATCCCCTGGAAACCACCATTAGGTCTTTTGGACGGTGCATGGTGCAGCTCACGACTTTGTGTTGTATGCATAGAGTAATGTACTATTTTCTTCTCTATTCGAACTCTTCTCCATATTACTTTCGTGAGTTCTGTAGCTCATTTTAGTCGGTTCTTAATGCTCTATAAGACCATGATCATATGGTCACTTGTTTCCTAAAGGTTTGAGGTCAAAATCGAGTTTTTCCTCTATTGGTCTAGCATTTGACAATAATAGCACTTGCACTATGACCTCCTATCTTTAGGCACTTGGTTAGCATACCTCAAATCATCATTTTTCATCTTTCTTGTGGCATTTTAAAGATGAGACCAGATACATTTTAAAGTTGTAAAGGCCACAGTTATGGTTCATCATGCTCATTATCAATGTTAAGGATGAGCCCAAAGTGGGTTGGTCAATAGGACACAAGTGCTCAAACTTGGGTGTGTTACCATCCAACATTGCAAGTTCGATTACAATGGAGTTGTTTGTTGGTTTTTCTAGTCCTTCCAAGCTCAACAATGCTCTCCTTCATCCCTCAAACTCTCACCAAGATTGCACTCTCTTAGAGAATGGTTTTCGCATTCAAAACCATTCTCTTGTTCCCTTTTTCAACTCGAGTGTGGTTACATCATTGGGCTAGGCATTATAGGCTAGAACTTGAACTAAGGAGTGCTATAACCAAGAGAAAAAATCTCACAAGTTGATTGGGTCATGCATGAGTATGGTTGCAAGTGATCTGACTATCACTTATACTAATTAGGAAAGTGCACAATGGCTCATCTTTTCAATTTTCTAACTTTCTTAAAAGGGTTGTGATCAAAGCCACACTTGTCATGGTTAATGACTACCAAGTGTGTTCTTTCACGAGCATGACACGTGGCGCCCAATAGACCCTTGGATTGATGAAAATCTCAATTGAAAATGTGAAACTCAAAAAAGTATATTCTGGGCCACCAAAGCTTAGTGCAGGGCACTGCCTATTATTGCGCAACTCATTGTAGTTTTATATCTCCTTGGTATTCCTAACATTTTAACATAAAGCACATTGCCTAATTCATTTGTTTCAAACTCAAATTAATTTTTTGAATATCCTCAATATTAGTGTTGTACTACTTAAGTTAACCAATTAATCCTCATTGATTAGGGTTAATTTGTGTTAAAACTATGATTGATTAGGTCTAAAGATTTCAAAGTATTAAAATGGTACCCTCCTTCAAATTAGCATCAAGTCAACTCCTTTCTTCTAGATGATACCAACTCATGGGTTTGTATATTACAAGGCACTTTAGGCCTGTAGCTTTTTTCTCGACAATGTCAATTCATCTGTTTGCATCCTAAAGCATTCTAGGACAATAGTCCTTCTTCTCAGTGATAACAACTTTAAGTTGGTAACCCTAGATATTTTAGTGTAGACCCTTTTTTCAATGGTGTCGACCCTTAGGCGAATACACGCCAAGGCATGAAAAGAAGATAAACTTACACACGCATTATGTTGAGTCAAACGAAGAGTTCTTTATTAGTAAGTGTCGTGAATTATGAAACATGTGAATTTGGTACCTTAATTGTTACTTCTATAACTCTTTTTGCTAGTAATACTCCTATTTAGTCTCTTACTTGGGCTTTGTGGCCTCCTTGCAACTTTGCTTCCTCCCTTTTCTTCTACAAGCTCATAAGCAATGATACACTTCTTGACCATCTCAAGAAGTTCTTCCCAGCTGCTAACTTTTTCTTGTTAAGGGAATAGTGGAAGTGCTCAAGCCATGACCTTAAATAGAAAGGCATGATAGTGGTCTAATCATCTAGAACCTCATCAACATCATCTCGTACATTGTCAAACCAATACAGATAATTATCCAAGTTTTCTCATTTCCATTATTCAATGGCGTGAAGGTTGTTCATCCTCTTTTCATGATCCCTTCTTTTGGTGAATTGCTTCATAAATAAATGTGCCAAATGTCCATGTGAATGGATAGATCTTGGCTTCAACTTCCAATGCGAGTTTCATGTGAGACCTTTCAAGGTGATTAGAAAAAATTTTCACATTATTATATCACCAAAACCTTTAGATGCCATACAGAACTTTTATTTTTTTAATGCATTCTAGAGGGTTTGTCTTTGCTATTTAAGTGTGCACATTATTTGTCTTCATGTTGGATGGTAGTGAATGATTAACAATACCTTGACAAATGCAAAAGGAAAATCATTGTATTTTTTATAGAACTAAGCTTGGATTTAGTTTATTAGTAGCATCCGCTCCTAAATGTCAACATGTTTCTTCGCCTACTTAGGCTTTTTTCTTGCCTTGAAACACTATATAAAGAACTTTTATGATCAAGACAATATTATTGTTAAGCTCCATCATGCTTTCGGTCTGAGGGCATGCTACAACTATTGCCCACCTCTTTTTTATGTATCCCCGAGTTGAATCGTTTTGAGCATATGTTGTTGCTTCACCATTACCTAGCATCGTCTTTAGGTTTTTCCTCATGGCAAACATGCAAGGCATGAATATCTTTACCGTAGACTTCCTGGAAGATCCTCTTTACTATTGAGGTTTTATTGGCCATGTCTCCATCACATTATGGTCTTCCTGAAGATGATATTCTTTTTTTTTTTTTTTTTAATTCATTTGAGTAGAGATTGCAACACAACTTGTCATGCCTTCCTCACAAATAATGTCAATGTTATTGTAAGTTTTAACCAACACAAAAAAGATGATGAGATAAGAGAAGCACCATTGATCTACAAGAATATCACTATGAGATGACTAAAAAATGGGAATTAAAAGACAATAGGTTATCGTAAGAAATGTCGTTATGGTGCTGGCCAAAGACCCTCTAATGCATGAGTCAGAAAGGCTTGTAGACAATAATCAAAGTATTGAGCTAAGTGATGTGCTTGTGAACTTATTGTCTCTTTGGCCTGTAAAGATAGTGTCTTAGTTGCATTCAAAAACTTAAAGATTTTGTTATCTTTGTAAAAATTTTCCATTAGCACAAAATCTACAAAAGATATCGTAATCATATATAAATAGCATAAGCTCCGAGTATTTTGCAATGATCACCGTTTGCATAGTGAGTGTGGTGCTCAATTCCATTTTGTCGAAATCATGTGCTTAGTAGGCATATGATGGCTTAGATTTAAATATACATTTTCGAATGTATATAGTCCATTTGATCTCATGCATTGTCTAGGTTAGTCGAGAGTATCTAGCTCAATATGGCAAGTTGGATTGTTATTTTCTAGTGGCGATAATCATCTTTTGTTCATCGTTGTTGTGGAGAATATCCATGTTGATAAACGGCACTTGTTGCCCTAGCAAGGCATGTTGCTTCATCTGGGTAAGTTACTTAAGTTGGTTTCTCCAACTGGGTAGGTCGATTAGCTAGATAGGTTAGTCTAGGTCAGTAGGGCAATCTAATTAGCCAAGTCTTCATTAGTTCAAGTTAGTAGCTGAGATCAGTGGGTACCAACCTAGCCTCCTGATACGATGTTGTCTGCAGTATGCCTTGTTAGTATTCAATTACAACTCAATATGTCCCGGTTGGCAAGCCATGGCTTATGGTCCAAAATGCACAGTTTTTGTTGTATGCTTAGTTATTATTCTCTTTTCATATTGCTTCAAAGTTTGCCGTCTTGTTCTAGAAAATTTATGCCCTAAACCCTAATGTAAACACACTTTTCAAGAAGTGCATTTTGCACTTAATAAAGAAATGCAAACGTACTTGCCTCAAGAATTAAGTTCTGCTGCAGAGTCTTCTAAACATTTTGAACAATACTGTTACATTAACAGGCAAAGAAGAATGTCATTTAGACGATAATAACTGGAACACATATTCATGTAATAATTTTAAAGATGTAGTTGCATTTGAAGTTGTAATTTTTATTGTTAGATTAATTTTTTCCATATAAAATATAATGGCTGTACATTGTAATTGTCATCCTGACAATGCATTTATGATTTCATATAGCAGAAGACCAGATTTTCCTAACTGGTCATAAGAAAATAATATGATAGTTCATTAATTTCAATAAAATCTATAAGAAAATAATATGATAGTTCCATTGTGATCTGTGTTTTTACTAGTAGCGTAAACAAAATTTTTAAAGTAAATTGTTAGTCTCTAATTTTTCATATCTAATTAAATTCAGCTATTCAAATAATTAGTTGAAGTAATATATGTGTGTGTGTGTATTAATGTCTAATTAATTATTGCAGGACACTCTGAAATCAAGCCCACCAGAAAACGTGGTGATGAAGAAGGCCTCCTTCGTAGGTGTTTCGATCACATCGCTCTTCTACTTGCTCTGTGGTTGCCTTGGCTATGCCGCTTTTGGCAACAATGCACCCGGAAACTTCCTCACCGGATTCGGTTTCTACGAGCCTTTCTGGCTCATCGACGTCGCTAACATTGCCATCGCCATTCACCTTGTTGGAGCCTACCAAGTAATTACTCCGTACGCAGATCATTTGCTTAGAACTTGAAAAAGTAACTAATCAATAATCATTCAATTATTTCACATTTCAGGTTTTTTGCCAACCCTTATATGGGTTCATTGAGAAGACCTGTAGCAACCAGTTCCCGGAAAACGGATTCATAAACAATGAGCACATTGTGAAAGTTCCATGCTACGGTGTTTACAAGCTGAACTGGTTCCGGTTGGTGTGGAGAACAGTTTATGTGATAGTAGTTTCACTTGTGGCCATGATATTGCCATTCTTCAACGACATTTTGGGTCTGCTTGGAGCCCTTTCCTTCTGGCCCTTAACGGTGTATTTCCCTGTGGAGATATACATCAAAAGGGCGCAATTGCGGAGGTTTTCAGCTACTTGGACATGTCTCCAGATATTAGCTTGGACGTGCTTGGTGGTAACAATTGTTGCAATTGTTGGGTCTGTTCAAGGTTTGGTTGTAAGTCTCAAGACTTACAAGCCCTTCACAACTTAAAGAATTGACTTGTAGAGATTAAGGACTTTTGATTAATTGCATGATAATGGAGAATTGATCATAAACATATAGATATCCCAGCTGTTAAGTGTGGTTTTAGAAAGTTTGAACGACTCGCAAAAGTTAAGAGATGGGGTGTTGTATATGGTTTTATTATTAATTTGTCCTTCATTAAGTTAAGTTGGGATGGCTTCATATTGAGATATATATATATATATATATATATATATATCAACAGTTACAATTTTTAGCTATTTTCAAGTCAATTGCAACAATTGTTCATGAGAATACACATAGATGCATCTTTGCTTGCTTCATTTCACAACACATTATATTTTTGACACCGTCACTGCTTCTTATTTATTTGAATTATTTTTTCTCATACCTGGTGATATCAAAATGTCGTTGTGCCAAGATATCTTATCTCTCTCTAAGAAAATGAATACTTAAAAAAAATATAATCTAATTATACAATGAATATATGTTATGTTAGTAATTGTACATGTAATTGTATTAATCATTTATGATTAGAATAGTATTTTCCTTTTATTTATAGAGGAAACAATTCTCTTGACTTTAGTTCTTTAAAAGAAATTATTCAAATACAAATTTTAAAAAATTAAAAATAATAAAAAACACAATTATTTAATATTTTCTTTTCTCTTTTTATTTTAATTTATAATTTCTTTTTTTAGAACAAATCGAAAAATAACTCGGAGAGAGTAATTTACTCCAAAAGAAGAAAATCTGAGTCCAAATCAATAATTCGAAAAGCTACTAAAGTGACAAAATCATGTTCCCTATTTCTATTGTTTTTCCTTATGAGTTTTAGTCCTATGAGGATTGTAAGAAAAAAATTCATTTTCCATCTCAAAAGGGTTATGGTTGGAGTAGAGCCGACCTCGAATAGAAGCCCAAAGGATGACAGCCCTTGCTCCTTATTTTTCGGGCCCCCATATATATATATATATAAATTGAAAAATAATAAAAATTTATAAAATAATTTTGGAAAAAGCACACTTTTATACGAAAAAATATGAATATTTGCAAAAATACCATCATTTTTGTTTATATACAAAAATGATAGAATTAATAATAAAAATATTAGAAAACAGTTTAAACACGAATTTTTTAAAAAAACAAAATCGCAGCTTTTTTACAAAAAGAGTGACGTAATTAATGTATGTAGGCAAAAGCACATCAATTGTCATAATTATAGTTTTTGGTATAATATTTGTATAATGTAAGAATAATGTTGGGGATACAACATCATACACTGCTTAAACTACAGTGTGGGTATTATTTTTGAATAACATTGGTATAATGTATATATACAAAGGGATATAAAGCTTAAAACTACAGTTTTTGATATTATATTCATATATCATATGAATAATATGTGTATACAACGTGATATTAATGCTCAAATCAATCTGTTGGTATAAATTTTGAATAACATCAGTATAACATATGTATACAAAAAGATATATTCATAAACTAATTTGCTTATATTATATTAGTATAACATTAATATAACATGTGTATATAGCGTAATATATGTTCAAAAAATGATCTGTTGGTATTATTTTCAAATAACATTAATATAACATATATATATAAATGAGTATCAGTGTATACACTGTTCTAACATTTAGTATATAATTAGTATAATATTAATATACAATAATAAAAAAAATTACTTTTGGTATACAGTCTTCAATTATAACGGTTATATCAAAACTTTTTAGTATAACGTATGTATATAACATGATATCTGTTAAAAAATGATCTATTAGTATTATTTTTTTAATAACATTAATATAACATGTGTATACAAAAAGATAACAGTGTTCAAAAACTAATTTGTAGGGATAAAATAAGATATAATGGTATACAATATTTAAAAATAGCATATAATAATATAAAAATAAGTGCGATGTATACAATCTTTAAAAATAGTATAATGATAGTATACAAAAAAGTCTTGAATACAAAAACTTAGATGAGCTGGGTTAGATATTCTAGGTATAACGATGGTATAACATGGGTATATCAATCTTTTCGCTATCATTCTACAGGAAAATTGAGATGAGTTGGACCAATTATTTAGGTATAACAATGGTATAACATCGGTATACCAATCTTTATTCGACGTTCTCCGTTCTTTCTTCTCTCCTCTTTTCTCCTTCTTTCTTCTTCATCACATTCGAGAGATTTGTTGACAGACCTAAGCTTGAATCTTCACTGACAGGAATGCCACAAATCGAAACACCCAGATTCATCTCCTCCCAGCTTTCTTCTTCGTTGCAAATCGGAACGCCCAATCCGCTACATTTTCTGGGTTTTGTGTGCGAAAATTTGCAGCAAGACTCAAATAGAGAGTTCAATGGTTCAATTCTGTGAAGTGGGTCTCCTCCACGGATTGAAATCGAGATCACGTCCACACTATCAGAAATTGCACAGTCAGAGCGAGAATATCAGAGAGGTATGGTTCCAGTTCCAACGAGCAACAGGGAGCAAATGAGCAGAATGAATAGAATGATCGTTCTTCAGCTCCAGCGAGCAACACAGGCAAATCTAGTTCTTCAGCTCTGGGAATGAATCGAGCAGAACAAACGTAACGATCTTTCTTCCGCTCCGGCAAGCAACACAGGCAGATCTGGTTCTTCTTTGCAGTATCTACTCCCTGGTCACTACTCGCAGGAACTACTCGTTGGAACTACTCCCTGTTGTTCTTCTTCGCTGGAATGATAGAGCATTTGTTGTTCTTCTTCGCTGAAACAGTTTTCAGCAAAAGGGCTTCAATGGTTTTCATGTGTTCCAAATCTTCATCGTTTATGGGTTATGGGTTCGGGTCTGTGTTGATCCTTGGATACCATTGTGTCTGCACGATTAAAAACACTAGTATAAAGTGTGTTTAACCTTTGTATACAGTTGAGATATCACAATTAAAACACTGTTATATATATATATATGCATACAGTGTGTTTAACCTGTGTACACAGTTAGAATATAGTAATAAAAAAGTAGAGGACCATGTGCGTGTGCGTGTCCATGTGCGTGTGCATGTGCGGGTTTCTGTATACGATTTTCGCAACTGTAATGATTTAAAACTCTGAATTAAAATAAACAAAAAAATTGAAACAAAAACGTGATTTCGTGTATTTATATATATATTTTTTTTTTGATATTTTTGATGATAATTAGCAATATATGACATATGTGTAATTAAGTTAAAAACACGCATGTAATTGTGTTATTAAGTTAAAATACTTGACATTTTTTATAATTTTCTTAATAATTTTATCTTACCAAAAAATTATCAAAATAACTTAGGCCCCTTATTTTTGGGCTCCAAGTTATTATTTCTTCTTGGGTTCCCCAAAACTCAGGACTGATGCTGGGTTGAAGATAATATTGTTTATGATACAAACTTTTATCTCAGTGAAGATTGTCCTCTCTTTGAATATATATATATACACCTCAGTGTATACTAATTCATTATTAATTAAAAAAAATACACTGCTTATTTATTCCCAATTTTTTTTTAAATAATGAGATTGGTGAATTTAAGTATCAGGATTTGCATACTATAGAAGCGTCAAATGTGCACGCTGCATTAGGGTACTTGAAATGACAGAATAGCATTGGAAGGAGAAAAAAATGTTGCAATTAGAATTAAAGAAAATAGAAATTTTTTGACCAAATGGTGTGGTCTTCCAAGCACCCATCGGTTCTTTCCACCGCTGCCTCCCTACTGACTTCTTCAACTCTTCCCTCTAATACATTAATCCTGATACTGCCAACTCAATAGCCATAAGATCATTAATTCAGCTGTTTTAATTGTGGTCGAATTATAATCCTAGGTACATCAATTAATGTTCAGTACACTTGGAAATGCAAATGTAGCAATATAAAACAGAAGCATATAATATGACTCAAAGTTTAATAAATATGACTCAATTAGGCTAAGCAATTTCATTATAATTATTACTAACTTTAAAAACAATTATGGACAGGGGCAAGACAAGGAAGGACAAATTCCCAGAACAAGGGAGCACTAGCTGCAAATTCCAACACATTCTTCAGAAAGCTGAGCAGAAGACCTTCAAGCTCCTTCTACAGCCTTTAATGCCGTAGACCCAGAAAGCCACTTTCTTTCTTTCTTTCTTTCCTTCTTTCTTTCTTTCTTCTTGATTTATTTTTGTTTTGTAGTTCTACTGCTACTACAACCAAACATCACTACTATCCAATTTGCAAACAAGAAAAAAAGGAAAAGCAAGACCCGGAGAATCTCCACTAAGCTATGGAAAACAAGGATTCGATCAGGAAGCTCATTCATCTCAGTCAAGATAATGAGACCAATGAGGTAGTTAAAAGCCGGTTAAGTCTCTTTTCTGAGCAATTTACAGCGTACTTTTGCAGTGACAAGAGCTCTAAAAGTTGTTCTGGATGCAATATGGCAATGATTATTTTTAAAGATTTTACTCAGAGAAAACTCGTCTCCTGAATTCTTATTTTAAATTGTATTTTTCTCTTTAAATCGCAAACCAAATGCAACTTCAAAACGAGTTTAACGGATGTTCATTCCTCAACCTACTCATTACTCTTTCTTATATATTATGATGGAAATGACAGAGGAAAAAGGAGAAAAACCAAACTAGTGCCATTCTTGATGCAATGACTTCCCAAATTGGTAGTCCATCACATAACAATGGATCTACCACTGTAAATCAGCAACAGTGCCCTCCTACTCTTCAGAGTTCACATACACCTCAACCTACCCTCAAACAATCCCCATTGCTCCCAAGGGAACCTGTACCTACCCAACAACCCCAATCTATCAATGCACAACAACAGCAACAGAATTCCATTAATTCTCAGCCTCAGCACCAGCACCAGGAGCAACACCAACAATGGCTTCCACAAGGACCTGGGCTTCATTCCTTAATTGCTCCATTTAGAAATGAGCCAAACATTCCACGTTTGTGCTACGAAGGTGGGTTCCAACCACATTCAATGGGATTTTTTCCAGGTGAGAAGATGCAAAACAAAAATCATCTCTTTGAATGTTCATAGATGTCTGAGTCTATTAAGAATGATGGAAAATTTTGTGTTGAATTTGATAACAGGTACCTGGGATCCTTCATCTTGGTGGGCACAAATGCAACAGTCCCCACAGCTTCCATTTCCTTTTCCTGGGGCATATAGTTGTATTCCTTTGCCATCTCCACCTGTTCCTGAAAACTCAGTAGTAGTACCCTTCGGAGGTCACACTCAAAGAGGAGTTATTTTGTCCAAGGCAAAGCTTTCTCAAAAGCACCAACAAATGTGGGACGCTCAAGTATGTTCGTTTCTTTCTTTTCTTTCTCTTTTTTGGTCACAACTTTTCTTTCGTTTTGCTAATTCAATACTTAACTAATGTATTTGGTTCTAAATGCAGTCATTAGAAAATATTCAGCTTAGGGCTTCCATTAACCAACTGCAGTCTGAAATGTCTTCTTATAGGAGCCAATTAATGAAGCTTGAATCTGAAATTTCCTCTCTGAAATTAAAACTAGAGCCATCATCTGCCGGTACTGTTAGTGTTTCAACCAAGAAGGCCTTGAAGAGAGGGCGACCCAAGAAAGTTGTATCAGCCGATATGTTCACTTCCCTTGGCCAGCCTCAGTCCAATCCTCATGGAAGAAAGATCACACGAGGTAAGAATCAGTCTAAGACTATGGGACTTCAGACTGAGAAAGAAAGTTCAAACACGGGGGAAGAGAAGCCTTGTGAGCCAGAGCTTCCTGGTAAAGCTACTACCCATCAAGCAAATGAAGGAAAAATGTCTAATATCTTAACAAATAATAGTGATCTCAAGATGCCGATGGATGCCCAAGTGGCGACAAACTTCAACAGTCTCAATCCTACTATGGAAATCAAACAAAATTGTAAAAAGCCAAACAACCAGAATGGCCTCTCGAATTCATACAAACATGTTATGGAAACCAATGAAGAGGTTGTTTCTGCTGCTAAAATGAGAACAATGAACAATGAAAGTCATGATTGGGCAGCAAATGCCTCCTCGAGTGAAGGTACAATCAACTTGTTGGATGTTAGGACTAGGAGCTTCTACAACAATGTCAATGATATTACACAAGGAAAGAAAGTTGTTCTAGGATGGAGTTCTGTGAATGAGGATGCTTTGCAAGAACATGAAGATGGTATGGTTAGATCTGGTAAAGACAATGATAAGGATACTAGCAGGGGAGCTGATGCAATGGATCAAAGCAAAGCTTAGGCGTATATGTGAGAAAATCCTATGACTGTTCTATGATTTGTAATTCAATTGGATTCACTTCACTCTTTGCACACAAATGTTCTAGGTCATATAGAACAAGTTTAAGTAACACCTGACTAACATAGGTTGTAAAATTAACAAGTGTCGTATCTTATTTCAAGCTCCTCTTTAATTGAATGCTTGAGATTGAGACACATGAATCTTAATAATCTCTATAATTAATGAGTGCATCATCTAAATTGCACCCATTATTCTTTCCTGTTCTTTGTTCATTCCTATACAAACCAATAAATGCATACAAGTAACCAAATTCCAATTAAAGAGCAAAAGTTCATGATTGCATTAAGCTTAATGAGCATGAAAAACACCAACGTGCTGGGTTTCCCAATCACTCAACCTGTTAGGAAACATGATTAATTGGCATTGTTGGTGCTTAAGGTATTTTGAAAATATTTTAGGATTCCTTATGATTTAGAAATCAAAATATCTCTCTTAACAAACTAAATTCTAGAAATTAGAATATTGCTATAAAACAATGAAATTCTGAATCTTGTAGTTTTTAGAATCTAAAATTCTGCAATCAATTCTGGAATGATTGAAATTTCTGGATTTGCTCTCTCTATTTGTTGTGGTCAAAATCTCTTTTCAAAATGGAATGTATTTTAATCTCAGAAATTGATCCTTGATAAAATTTGCAACAGATGTTTCTTTAAAATGATGTCTAAATCTTTCCTTTAACAGTTTTGGAATGAATATCAATTTGCAATCAATTCTTCTTGCTCAAATTTCTTTTTAGAATATTGGATATGAAAATTCTGCTACTATTAATTTTAGAAAAAATAGAATATTGCATCTTACTATGGATCAAAATTTTTTTAAAATATTGGATATGAAAATTCTGCTACTATTTTTTTTAGAAATCAAATTATAGAATGTTAGATTATTTTTAGAAACTGAAAATGGCATGATTAGAATATGGTATTTTGCATAATGTTTTAGAAATGGAAATAGTGGATATTCTCTAATTATCATTGGATAAGTTTTTGATTTTGGTACCTTTAAGAAAACACTTTCAATCTGTTTGGTGCTCAAATTTTTGTATTATCACACTTATAGAAACTGGTCTTAAAATGTTCAATTAGTTTTGGAAATCAGAATTTTAGGCTTACATGTTTTGGAAACACAAGATGCTCGATATTTATCAGATTGCAAAATCTCATTTTCTTTAGAATGTTCTTAACTGTTCTATTGCTTAAAAGGAATCATCTTTGGTTCTGGGGATTTCTTTTCATTTTTCCTGGATCAATGATTTAGTAAGTTGCTTATATCAAAAATACTAAGATTACAGCCAACGATCTGTTTTCCTTAATCTTCTTTTTCTGGATTCTTTCATTATTTGTTTGCAACTTCGTTTGGAATTAATTCATAGTTGCAGGTTGCTATTAGAAAATGTTTTAGTCTTCAAGAAATATGAAAAGATTAGAAAATCTGCTGCTGCAGAAAAAATCAGTCATGCCTTTGCACTTTAGAAAATAACAGATTTCCGGAAATTTGTTTTCCTACCATCTGTGCCAACAGTGTTGTATCACAGTGCGTCTCACAGTCTACCGAGAAATCTTCTAGTATCTCGACCTACTATGGAAAGCCTTCATATTCATACCTATTTATTCTGGGACGATTGCAGACTTGTTAAGGACTTGGAGCGACAAAAAAAACATCATTTATACATGTGGGAATCATTGTATTAAGTGTTGAAAGCTATACTTTATTTTTGTTTCATTGATTGATTGAAGGAGTGATTCTCTCTACAGCTTGTGTGTTGCAGAGTTTGTGTTTTGTGTACATAGGGTATTACTGTAGAATCTTGAACCAGCTGTAAGTATTACAAAGTGTGGCATTGGTGTTGTGGTCATCGTGTTAGTCCAATTGCAATAGTTGTACGTCTTATTCATAGTGACACTCTTTATATGGGCGAGGCCCCGCAAATATAGGCTTATTGGCTGAACTGCGTGAACATCTCCTTGTATCACTTCTCTTCTTGCAATATTTTTTTTATTTCCTTGTTGCACACCTTTTACAGATTGTTATCTAACTATTATAGTGACTCTATAATCTAACACAACCATATACACAATGGAATACTATACAATCAAACTTCCATTCAAACCTCAAAAAACTTTCTTATAGGACAACAAAACTTTCATTACATCCCTTAATCTTTCTACTCCAATTTGTGTTCTTAACTTAGGTTTCACAAACTAGAGGCTCTACATATTTATAAACAAAATTTACTTCAAACATACCTCCAATACAATAAGAAAACCCAATAAATTAGGAACCTACATCAACTTAACGCTTTTTATTTCTATCTTAAACTACTAACTTTAGACATTTACTAGAATTAAAACTTTTAAGATAAGAAACCTATTCAAACTACGCATTACTATTTTAAGTTCAAGACAAATCCCAACAACGTCTACTTTGGCAAAAATTCCACCAAGTTATCTACCAATCATACTCAAACAAATTCTTGAGCTTGTATCATGCTGAAGCACTTGCTCCATCTAACCATGTATTTCTTGAAAGAATAGACATGTTGCCTACCCTATGAACAATCAACATCATTCAATAACCTCTTAGAATTTTCATCAATTCATATCAAACCTCACAGTGACATCCCATCGAACCCAATGCTTCTAGTGAAATGTTGTTCCTCCACATATACTCACGACATGAGATGCATTTGTCAATGTCCACATCAACCCATTCAAGGTCTTGATTTTAATAGGTTCATAAGAGGTAAACCATTATTTATGTGAACACATGCAAAAGGTATAAGCACAACCAAAAAGTCATTCTTTTGCATCATTTGGCTTATTGGTGACTAAGTGTATCTCATCCCGTTGATCCTCATATATGGACTCTAATATAACTGTTGCATTATATTTTTTTAAAAGTAATACTTGTTCTTTCTTCTTTACACAAACTTTAATCACATGACCCTTCTAGCTATAATAACATTCACACTTCATGAGTAGAATTTGAAAACTTGAAGCTGCACCTCTTTCGCAACCTCATCCCATAAAGTATAATGTTTGATGAAATGTCAATGAGTAAAAAAAAAAGCCAAATTGAGAAGAACAATAGCTTTAACCACTTAAATAACTTGGATAGTAACATTATGCAAATCAACACCTAACTTCACCATATTAAAAAGTTGTTCAATGCTCGTGAAGGTGTATAGTTCTTGTTTCAATATCAATTAATTAGTAGAGTTCTTTGTCAAATATAAATCTTTTAACTACTTCCACATCTTTGCTACAGATGGCTTGTAAAGCAAGTTAAAGGCGAACTCATCTGTCAAACACAATATTATCGTATTTGTTGTTGTATCACTATCTTCCATTTTGCTTCCCTTATGTCATTAGGTTTAACTTTCAAAACTATTGCAACACATTATTGCACTAATATATCTCTCATTTGTACTTGTCAAACACAAATTCTTCTTGTCATCATACTTCTCAATATTAAATTTCATATGAAAAATCTTGGTTTTCATCTTAAATAAAATAAAAAAGAGCAAGACTTTTAACTTCAAAGCCAAAGCACTAATAAGCCAAAAAGCAACAGTACAAATTCACCTCTTTGCTAATCAATTGATGCCCACAATTCGATCTATCACAATACCAATTCCCACACAATCACAATACAACAATTGTGTCTACTAACTAATCTTCTAATGACATGGCTACACTCTGCAACAACTTCAATGTATAACACTAGCCACAATAATTGGAATTGAATCTCACTTTGATATCAATTTGTTGGTTCACCCCAACGAAATACAAAACAATCAAACTTATATTCTACATTTTTTTTAGGAGAAACTATAAGATAGATATATATTAATAAAATAAAAGGCTACTAGATGAGGAATCTAGCCGCATACATCCAGATTACATAAGAAGCAAAATGTTATGCCAGTTGGCCACCCACTCCCCAAAACTATATCCCTTACTGAGTTTAGTTGGACTAATCCAAGTATAGAACAAGATCATCGATCTTTTCCAAGTATACAAAACAGATTTACAAGAGTTCAAAAACAATCTACTGTTTCTTTCTTCCCAAATTGAGAACCATGTAGCGAAGAGGATCATTCTCCTATATTTGATGATGTTGTTCGGCCCATTGTACTCCTCTCCTTGCCAATATCCATTCAGCAGCATCGGCTTGACTATGCTGCACTTTTCTTTCCACTTATGCCAGACTTTAAGGAGGAAGCTACATTTACTGAAAATGTGAAGTGTCGAGTGCTCCTCCTCAATGCAAAAACAGCATATAGAAGGATGAAGATAATAATTTGGGAGTTTCCTCTGCAGGACTTCTGTAGTATTTAATTTATTAAGAAAGATTAGCCAAGCTAAAATCTTGGCTTTGGTAACGGCTTTAGCTTGCAACACCAGCTGATTATGCTAAAAAGACACTTAAAAGCTTCTATGGTTACTAAGATGCTTGTAGAAAGACTTTACAGTAAAAATATGATCCTTGTCCCCGATCCACTCTATTCTATCTCCCACGTCCTGCGGCTGAAACTCTTGCAACAGGTTCATGTGTTTGTGATCTCTTGAAGTTGATTATCCCTAATATTTCTACTGATATACAGATTCCATCCCCAACTAACCCTCTTCTCTTGAATTGTTTGGCAAAGAAAATCTGCTATGGGCACATCATGCTTGTCTGAAATTTGATAAAGTGAAGGAAACATCTCTTTTAAACTATTTGTGGCACACCATGTGTCCTCCCAAAAGTGAGCCTCATTACCTTTACCCACCTTCCATCTTAATTGAGACTTAAAGATAGGATAAAGACCCCCAATTGACCTCCAAGGCGATCTTCTACTCCTTTTTTTATTAATATCTGCTTTTCTGCCATTACTTAGACCACCATGAATACTCTTTATTACTTGAGCCCACTTGACCAGATGCTGCCCCTTCTCTTTCCCTTCTTGCTTCCACAAAAATTTGCTCAATTCTTCTAGCTACTCCTATAGGAATTTTAAACAGAGACAAAAAATACGTGGGTGATGGCTTCCAAAACTGATTTTAGTAGAAGAAGTCTTCCTCCTCTCAACAAATAGCTTCCCCGCCATCCTTCAATTCTTTTGGAAATTACCTGGATAGCTGAATTCCAAAATTCAGCCTTGTTGGGGCTACCTCCCAGGGGCATACCCAGGTAATGAAGATGCCATTGGCCCAAGGAGACCTTGATGCTCTTAGCCAAATCTTCAACCTCCTTTTTTATCCACATTGATCCCCACCAGAAGACTCTTTTCTTTATTTAATTTAAGACCAAAAACCAAACGAAAGGCTTAAAGGGCATCCATGACGGATTCAGCTTCCTTGCTATCTTTCTTCATTAGGATGAGGCAATCATCAACAAACAGTAAATGAGTTAACTGGATTTTCTCTTTTCCTATCCTCATTCCTTCTACTCTTTGACACACCACTACCTTTTCCAGGACTCTCGTGAAAGTATCAGCAACCAAAGTAAAAAAGAAAGGGTGAGAGGGGATCCCCTTGCCTTATACTTTGTTGAGCCTTAAACTTTTCCCTCGGTCTCCTATTTATGAAGAGAGAATTACTGACAGAAGACAGATAGGCTTGTATCCATTTTCTCCACTTGGTTCCAAAGCTTTTTACCTTCAGCACGTAGTAAACAAAAGCCCACCTCACATAGTCATATGCCTTGGCAAAATCTACCTTGAGGATAAAGCCCTACCTGCTTTTAGCTCTATAATCCTCCACCGCTTCATTTGTAATAAGGATGGCATCCAACATTTGCCTATCTTTGACAAAAGCCATTTGCAGCTCACTAACCGTGTTGTGCAACACCTTCCTTAACCGATTTGCAAGGGTTTTGGCCAGAATTCTTTAGATGCTTGTGATTAGACTTATAGGTCTAAAATCTAAAATTTTGACTGAATTTTGTTTTTTAGCAATAAGACATATATATGTGTCATTGACTTTCTTATTCACAGTAGCATCTTGGTGGAATTCATTTATAAATTCACAAATATTTGCCTTAACTGTTTCCTATTCCCTCTGGAAGAACTCCATAGTATATCCATCTAGCCCTGGAGTTTTATCTCCTTCACAGCTAAACACAGCTTCTCTAATTTCCTCCACTTCAAAAGGTCTCTCCAGCCACGTTTTCTTCTCTTCTGAGATCTCCTGCCATTCTAGACCATCAATCCCCCATTTCTTATAACTGGTTTCTCTATATAAGCTTTCAAAGTACTCTAGAATAGATTCCTTGATCTGATCTTCCTGCTCTAGGATTTGACCCTGACCATCCTCCAGCTTCGAGATGGTTGTTTTTGACTTCCTCAATGTCAGGATTCTATGGAAGTACTTAGAGTTTACGTCTACTTCTTTTGCCCATTTGATTCTAGCCCTCTGTCTGGCTCTCATTTCCCTGCGGCATTCTAATTTAGAAATTTCTATTACCGTCTCCTATCTTCTCTCCATTATGTTTTGATCTTGATCTCCACTCTCCAAAACTTGGTATAGTTGTCTTAGAGTCTGCCTCAGATGGTCAAGCTTTGCTGCTTCCAGAGTCTTATGATCCTTACTCCACAGTTTTAGCTTAGCTTTCAATCTCTGCAACTTCAACATACATCTATAACCAGCCCATCCCTGACAACTACTATCTGCCCATTCAGTTCTCACCATCTCCTTAAACTCTAGGTGATTCATCCATTCATTTTCGAATCTAAAAGGGGTTGGCCCCCACTTTATATCTGTGGTATCAAGGACAATTGGCCAGTGGTCTAAGACAATCGTCTCCATGCCCCAAATTCTCTGGTTTTGGTGTTTCTTCCACCATTCTATGTTTCCTAAGAATCTGTCCAGTTTACATAAAACTGGGGGGTTCCTTCCATTGCTCCAAGTGTATTTGAGGTTCTTCATTTTCGGTTCCTTCAGAGACAGATCCTGGATCCAATCCTCAAACAGGGCCATTTGTTGAGTGGTGAATTGACCATGAAGTTTTTCTCTTCCACTTCTCATTATGTTAAAATCTCCCCCTAGACACCAAGGGTCATAAACGATCGCTGAAACGGCCACCAATTCCATTAGGAAGAGTTCCCTGTCCTGGTTGTTACAGGGGCCATATACTGCAGTGAACCACCAACCTTGGTCACCTTCATCCTTGAACTTTATTGTTAGGGAAAAACAGCCTCCCAGCTTGTCCAGAGCCGTCATTTTCCTAGAATCCCACATAATTATTGTACCCCCAACAGAGCCCAGAGCTAGAAGCTCCACCCACTCCACGTACGATCTCTTCCACCATCCAGATGTGATTGTCCTATCCAGACTACTTCGTTTTGTTTCCTGGAGAGTGATTACGTCTGCTTTCGAAGCTTTGATGATCCTTCTGATTTCTGAGGTTTTTGAAGTTGAGCACGATCCTCTTATATTCCAACTGAGGATCTTCATGAGGAACTTCTACTCCCTACTAATCAGAAATTCACTCCACTTTAGTTAATTGCGCCCCAATTGACAGAAAGAATTTTCTTACCCTTTTAACCTCTTTTTCCTTCATCATTATCAAGTTATCCTCCCCCTGTCCTCCTTCTTCTCCCTGGTCTTCCTCATTCTGCCCCTGATTGACTGCTTCGTTCGTCTGGCCCTGTGTCTGAGTCCCCTCTTCGTTTGTTGGAGACCCGACTCGCTCTTGCACTCGTGGTGGAGAAGGTATTTCCTTCTGCTTGTCGTCGTTTCTCATAGTTTTGGACATGTTTGTGGGAATGAAAAGGGGGGAGAAGCAGTTGGGAAAAGATTTAAAACATACCTTGTTTTGCATCACCTCTTCCCGGGATTGGTGTTCATGCTCTGCGTAGAATTCCATCTCCGTTTCTGCCACTTTCGATCCCAGTCTTTCCGTTCTACTTGTATGATCCAATGCTTTTTCATTCAACGGCCCGAAGTCCCACTCTGAATCCTTGTCTTCTTGGTAACCCTGGGCTTCCCATTTTGCTACAGCTCCCATGCCATCTCTTTGGGCTTGTTTATCCTTCCTCCTATAAACCTTTATCTCCGGCCCACTAGACATACTCCTTCCAGCTTTTGGGTTTTCCTTACATCTGGGCCCCTCTATCTCTCCTTCATAGCCCATCTCATGTCTCGAGCTTATCTTGCTACCCATTATTATTTGGACTTCATTCTGACTTGGGCCCACCTTATTGTGTCCTCTTATCCCGGTCCAGCTTGCGAACTGGCTATCGTTTTCCTTTTTCTTTCCACTGTAGATTACCTTCTCCCTCTTCTCTGTCCTTATCATCTTTATTTAACTCAGCTGCCTACTCCTGTTGACCTCGACCATCCACATTGCTCTGCCCAAGCCAGGTACGTCGCCAACTTTGTAGCTGTTTTTGCTCCATCCCTCCATCATGACCGCTCTGACACTTTGGACTGTTGATCTGACCTAGCGCCATCCTATCATCATGTTTTCCATTAGGCTGCCCTTCTGCTCCGTTACCGTCATCTTCTATGTTATCTGTGTTTTCTTCCTCTTCACTGGTTCGATCACCGACGTATAGGTTTCCGGCGAGCATCGCCTCTGTGAATCTTTTCGTTTCAAACTGGTCCAGAATTTGGGATCTAAGCTCTACCACTTCCAGGCCCCAATTACGTTCAATCTCAACTAGGTGTAGCTCCTGGATCCCCCACTCCCCATAGATATCAAACTCCTTCGATAGAAAACCAGAATCATGTCTTCTCAATCTGAGAAATGTCATCTCCATGATGGATCCTCTCGTCGTTCCCTCAGCAATGTCCAGCAACCCTCCACAAGCTTCTCCTATTTTCCCGAACATATAGATGTTCCAAGTCTTCAGGTCTATTCCTTCAACCCCCAGCCAGTTATCCCTGCATGTTACCTGTCCTCCCTGAACCCCTATCTTCTCATTCCATTCCTCTATATAGAAACCTCCCACATATGTCTGATACTTCTCCACTCTCAGAATCTGCACGTCTTCAGGTTTACTACACATCAACAATCCCCTTGCTACATCCAGGAGTTTTATCCTGATCTCCTTCTTCAGCATTTTCTTTAACGAACGTTCAATCGTGGTCCATTGCGTTTCGTCCGATGTCCTAACTACCAGGAACCATTGTCTTTACTGTTCTCTAAGCTTCCTTCACCCCTTCTGGATTTTTGTTTCCTCCTATTGGTTTGGTTTGTCTGACCCTGTCTTGTATCATACTTTTCCAATCTTTGTTCAACTGTTTCCTGAAGTGTAGTAGTTAGCTTCTTCTTTCTTCGACCTTCTACCTCTATCCACTCTTCTATTGTATTATGTACTGTCGTCCTTTGGTGATCTGCCTCCCATACTACCTTATCAAGGGCTTTCCACAAGTGTCTCCAGGCTTCCGTCGTCCTCTCCTCCGGCACTATCACACTTTGCCTTTGGCCTTTTATTATTTTTGTCAGTTTCAGAAATCTTCCATGTTCGTTGGTTATGACATCCATTATTGTGGTGGACCCCTTACCTCTGAATACTCCTATCGGTCCTTTTTTTCTCCACCTCTTCTTCGATGAGCTTCCTTAACTCCTTTTGGACCCAACCGACTATTTCTTGACAAACCACGATACAGTAAGTGTGAGCCTTTATCACTTCCTGTATTAAAACCTCCTTACTATCTTTAGCGTGGCAGATCGAGAAAAATTTAAACCTTGTTGAGAATGAGGAGTAACTCCACCCACCATCGCTTGCTAGTCTGATTCCATAGTTAAGGCTTTGACTGTGATTATGCTTATGACTTCTTGGTCCCCGTTGACTCCCTTTCACTGGCTCCAGCCCGTTTCCTTTTGTCTTGTCTTCCTTTTTCATGTGTCTTCTACATTCCACCCTTATCCAACCTTGATCTTCCTCTTCGGTCATTCCGTTTCGAACCACTTGTGACCATGTTTTGTAGCTCCCCACGTGTCGACCATACTTTTCTCCCTCAGTTTTTCTCTCTTCCAAGGTGCGTCTGCTCCTGTGGTCCACCTTGTTTCTCCTTAACTACCGTTGTGCATCCGTCCAGTTTGATCATATGGATCCTCCCCCTTCCCCTCCACTTCCTATCCACTTCTCCACTCGTCGTTCCTTTCTCCCTGCTGTCCAACCAACGGTCTCCGTTCGTCTCCTTTGACCTCTCTCCTCGTACCATTTTGTTCTGTTCGTGTCGTTCGTTCCGTTCCTTGCCATGCCCTTTTTTTCCCCACAATTTAAAATCAACAAATTTTCAAACTTATATTCTACTCTCCAACAACTTTCTTACAAGACAATCAATTTTTTGCTCTATCTCTCAATCCTTTTACTCTAATCTATCTTCTCAATCCTATATTTCACAAACTAGAGATCTTGCATATTTATAGACAAAAAGTCTACTTTGAATAGACTTCCAATATAATAAGGAAATCCAAAAAAGAAGAAACATATCACTGCTTAATACTTTTTTTTTTTTTCAATCTTAGGCTAAAAACTTTAGACATTGACTACAATTAAAAATTTCAAAATTAAAAATCTATTAAAACTACACACGAAATATATCGAATTAGAGCCAAATCCCAAACTACCTTTACAAGAAAACACTTCGTTCAATAATTTCATTACATGCAGAAAATGAAATAAAAATGGAAAAAATTATATAGTAAGTGCCCCCAAACCTAATGTTTTTCTTTTTAAATAAATTGAAAATAAAAAATAAACTATATTCATGGTTCCTCCTTGTGAATGTAGAAAATGCAGGTCATATTACATTTTAACTTTAACGCATCATATTTTTTTACTTTGTTATTTTAGAGAAAACAGGTAAATTCATGAATATTTACAAAACTACAAAACATTACTTGTAGCAATCAAAGGTGAAAACCAACTAGCTAAGGCATTCTTTAGAAATAAATTTCCATGGCAGGGAAAAAATGTCATTGAGTACAAAATTTGTCTTGGCTTTTGCATTTATTAACAAAACATAAATGTGGAAATGTGGCGTAAATATAAAAAATAGAAATAAATAGTTAGGCATCTGTAACACAATGTTAGATGCAAGCTCTATTCAATAAAAATATAAGCCGTATTAGACATAGAACAAAAACAATAATAAAATAAAAAATGAAAACATCCACTTGCTGCTGCCCCGGTAAGTTTATCACAATTTTAAATTGCAGTAATCTGTCACACCTAATAAAAATATAAGCATCTTTGGCATTTGATTCAAATGTCGGGAACTGAAGAACTTTTACGTGAAATAATATACATAAACTACAATATGGTCTTCACCTTGATTGACTGGAAAATAGCGGGTCCTGAAAAGGCAGAACTGATATCAGAAACCACCAAAACCACATCTCCACCTTTCAGCATCCCCTTTGCCTTTAGCAGTTTAAAAGTTCTCCTGATGTTATTTTCCATGTCATCTGACAGTTCAACATGGAGTGGAATGACGCCCCACTGCAAGTTCAAAGCCTTCCTGGTGCTGCTCTTATCGGTGAATGCAAAAATTGGAGAATTTGGACGATAGCGTGATAAAAGTGACGCCATATGTCCTTGCCTTGTGTATACAAAGATCGCATCTACCCCCAGGTTGTTAGCTGCGAAAGAGTAAATCCACAAAACAGAATTATACATTTGCAGTGGGTTGCTGAGAGAGACTTCAACGTTGTTAATCAATTATACTTTCAAATCTATTATGTTTTA
>JAJIYU010003058.1:0-28096 GCA_030144865.1 Tinospora cordifolia | reverse complement strand
TACCATATAATAGTCATTTAAAACATGTTTTCACACATTTTTATATTTATTTCATAATTTTTAAAAATTCATTTCTGAGTTGTGTGCGTTTAAAAACTTCGGGGTGTTACAACAACGTTCGCCCATTGTTATAACACGTCTACAACAACAGGTATTATGATCGTTGTTGAATATGTGTTAAAAGATCAAAACATTTAACAACGTGTAAATTTTGTTGTAACTTCAGCTTTAGAATGATACACGACGCATTACAACAACAAGCACGTGACCGTTGTTAATGGTTAGGGTTTCTACAATGTGGGCCTATTGTTATAACATCTGTACAACAGCAGGCATAGTGACCGTGGTCGAATATGTGTTAAAAGATTGAATCATTTAACAACAGGCGAATGTTTTTGTAACCTCACTGTTAGACCGATACACAACGCTTTACAACAACAGGCTCGTGACCGTTGTTAAAAATAGTCAGCCATTTAACAACGCCTTGATCGACAACATCACCATGAATGTTGTCGTATGGGTATAATAACGAACATTGCATGTTGTTGTAGGTACGATTTCTTGTAGTGATATTTAGGGTTTCTTTAGCTTAGTGTGAACACAATCTTTGAATCTTCTTTGTTTCTTTTATATGTGTGATCACAAAAGAGGTTTATATAACACTCTGACCCTTGTGACTTTCAATTAGACTTAACCACAAGGCAGGTTGAGCCGTTGTTATTTTATAAGTACGCAACTTGACTTTCCATTTCGTTTGTCCCGTGCCTTAAACAAGACTACTTAACTCAACATTTATTGATGAATTTTAGTAAGGCAATTGTACAAGAGATAAAATAAATTAAATTCAAGTCTTTATTGATTTAATAAAATAAGGGACAAGTACATAACTTGAAATATAAATTTATTTAAGTGGAAGTCTTACATTCTAAATATTCAAAATTTGGACTATAAGTCCTTACACCAAAGTAAACATAAAAACTTTCTAGAAACTAGCATCCTGAGTCTTTACCATGCATCATCCTATATTTAATTTCCTGAAAAGATAAGAGAGGAAGGGTGAGCAACACCCTTGAATAAAAAGGCTTGTAAATCATTAACTACCAGATTACCAATTTAGATTAACAACACATTCAAATTCAAGTGCTTGTAAATCATTAAGCGTTTCAAACATTATTTTATTTGCAATTGTAAATTTGATTGAAAGGGTTTCAATGCCCTTGATGTTCTTTATCAAAATACCACCCTTGAATAAAAAGGCATTCCTTATGCAAAGTTTCTTTGGACTTAGGGCCTAACCCATATTCTAAGTGCTTTGGCTCATCACCCATGTAAACAAATCACATGTAAAAAACACCCACAATGACCCTTATGTTGACTGTGACAATACGTGGTTCTTAATCTCAACATCTTTCATTAAATTTCATATTCATGAATCATAAGTAAAATCATTTCAGTATGTTTAACACAAACATTTACAGCATGAAAACAAACACATAGTATGCATCATACTTTCAAATAAACCTAAACATGCATAATCAAAGCATGACATGGTTTCACGATCAACTAACATATCATACATGCAAATCTGAGATTTAAATCAAGTTCTTCAAACCTAAATATGAATACTAAACTGAAATCAGGCATACATGAATATGATATTAAATTAAACAAGTAAAATAGAGGTTTGAGAAGTCACTTCTACCTTAACTTGAAGATTACTGAAATTTTGGCAGTGTTTTCCCTCTTCAACAGGTCTAGCACTCAAAGATAACTCAAGAACACTCAATTAAACACCAAAGCACTCAAGAATAGTTCAAGATTACTTAAGAACTAAGGAGGTTGCCAAGAAAAAAGGCTAAAAAAAATCAAGAGGGACTTATCTGTTCTACTTTGGAACAAAGAAGAAGTGAACATAGGGGGGCCTTTATATCGAGTTTCAAGAGCAAGGGGGGAAAGTTTGGCATGTGCTCACAAAGCAACTTTCCTTTACACACAAGAGGACGATTTTGGAATGCATAGATTGAGTGTGCTCACAATTTGGAATGTGGGCTAATTTGGTTTTCAATTCCTAGTGTGAACACAAGATGTGAGCTTTATTTGATTTACTATTTATGTGTGAACAAAAAGTGGTTTGGACCAATTTCTTCTCTTGGACGTCCATATGGTGTGATCTTGTGAGCAAAGATACTTTCCAATATTTTTAGTAATTGATTCCTTTTCTTGTACACACCAAATCAACAAGATTTGACAACTTTCTATTTTGAATTAGAAATTTCTAATCTTGTTCCTTGGGTGTTTAGAAACATTTTTCAGCAACTTCTTGAATTTTTCTCTTTTATTTTCTTTCTATTCTTCTTTTTTGGGGTATCATGGATAAGTAAGGAGGAAACTTCATAATTTTGAATTCATGGGGTCTGCACATGATTAAACAATGGAATCACTTGCTTTTTTGTTTCCTTCATTTTTTTAGGCGTCATTGTGATATGAATCTTAGGAAACTACTATTTTCTCTCTTGAGCACACATGAGCCCATTTCCAATTTAATTTTTTTCACACATGTGGCTAGTGCACATGATGGCTAAGGTTTGCCACATGTGTGTACAAAGTGTGTGAGGCGAGTTTTGGGTTTTAATATTCCACCTTATTGGTGTGCCATGCCCATTTCCTCATTTCACATGAATTTAATAAAAATTTCAAAATCATGTTTGGCTAGGGTTTTTGGCCCTTAGAACACATTTTTGGGTTCACATGAAATGAATAAAAATTCTAATATTCCATTTGGCTAGGTTTCTTCCCATTTTCATTCCTAATTCCCATTGAACTGAAGCATATTAGGCAAATGAACCTCGAATTGGACAAATGAAATGAATTTCTTAGTGCATAGATCGTTTGGTTAATTCATTTCATTTCATTTCAACTCTATTTCTTAATTTCACTCCCCTAAGAAGTTTTTGAGCAATTAAACTTGCTAATTGATTCCCAAAAAGAATTTGGCCTCATTTATCATTTCATTTCATTTTGTACAAAATTTTCAATGTATTACAGGTTAGAATGCTTACAAAATTAGTTTAGGACATCCATATATTTAAGACCTTAGATTCTCTATACTCAATTAAACGAAATTTATTATTAATTCAGTGAAATTTGGTGCAAAATGAAACTGGGCTCATTTTAGGACTAAATTTGGCAAGTTCCAAAACCCTCATTTAGTGACCCGTAGGGACCCAAAATAATCTAAAACAAAGTAAGGTGACATGAACCAACTAGTTGGACAACATATCCAAAAATTAGAACAATTGGTGAAGATTAAGGTTTTCATTTACGAAACGTCCTTCACAGGGGGTCCAAATTAGAAAGAATTGGCATTTAGGGTACTCGGGGAATCGAAATAACCCAAAACAAAATGGGATAACATGAACTAACAAAATAAATAACAAATCCAAAAATTAGGACAATTGGCCAAGATTTGAATTTTCATTTCATAATGACTTCAATGGGTAAGGAAAGTTTTTGAGGAAAAATCACCTTGGGTCAAACCATACCTTAAAATTTGCATTAGGTTCATGTGATTTGAAAAATATAGGCTATAAATCATAATTCCTTGTAAAAAAAGGAGATATTAATTTTTATTTGATTTTTGTGAATCCATGAAATCATGGCCACCCCAAGCATATGCAAGTTACATGCGTGAAACACCATGATCATGTGCACCCTCAACCTACCCAAAGCTCCATGGGATGTGTTTCTTATTTAAATCCATACAAAACAATTTTATGTACCATGCAGATGATTTAATACATCACACCTATGAGAAGTTTCCCCATGGTTAGAAACCAATACAAGTGATCCCATGTACCAAGATAAATGATCAAGTGTACCCATTGTAACACCCCAATTTTCAACCGGATCTCCGTTCACATTTTGTCTCACGTGTGGATCGTCACCCGTTAAAAATTGGAATGCTACTTAAAATTTTCTTTCTGTCCAAATCTTTTTCTTTAAAATTCAGCTCATAAACTTTTCTTCTCAAGTCAAAGTCTAGATAGATATTCTATACAAAACAGAAGATCAAGATAATTCCTCAATACATTCACCGGATTTCTCAAGATAAATCATGAACAATGCAGTGGAATAACTTTAAAAATTATTATTAAAACCAAAATTGTTAAATAAAAAAGTCATTTAAAGATAAAATAAACTAAAATTAAAACCAACGTAAATACATTAAAACAATCCAGTAAAATACATAAAACATGACCTCCAAGTCTCCTATTCCAGACAACCTCCCCAATGAGGCATCCAATTAAACTATGAGTCTTCTAACGTAAGTTATCATACTCTACGTCCAGATGTACCTGAAAAATAAAGTGGGAGTAAGCTCGAAAGCCCAGTGGATCGTTCCTACAAATCACATGCATTATACAGACCCAATCCAAAACATTACAAACACTTTCAAACATTAGGCGTTTCAACCATTTATTTGTTTTAGTTGTAATCTAAGACCGGAAGAGGGTTGAGATGCCTCTCGGTATTCCCTGTGATCGAATCCAATCTCAGAGGGTCCCAATAACCGTCTAAAATCAATCGACACTCACATCACAGCCTAAGAGAGAGTACTTATCGTGACTCGTACCGTCTCACAAAGACTTCGAGCTGTCACAGACAGCTCCGGGTGGGAATACCTATGATCTGCCTTGTAGCTCGACAATCTCAAGCGGTGACATATAGGAGATGCCACCTCGATCCACTTCAGGCTCGACAATCGCATCGGTACGTGGATTCTTAATAAACCATCGTCTTATTTTAGTTTTACAAATAATCTCAAACACATCAAGCATCACACAATGTACTAGCAAAATAGTTCCACTATGCGTGCAAGTTAACATGATAAGGTGCATGAGTAAATAATGGAATCTAAATGCATATTTTTCTATCCATGCATGCCATAATTAAATAAATCTAAGTGCAAGATGTTATATTCAATCATGTCATGAATTGATTATGCATGAATCTAAATAATTCATCATACATCACACATCATTCAAATAAACCAAACAATTTCAATCAATTTCCTAATAAGATTCTAATAACTTAGAACTATTCAAACAAAATGTTTTGAATCTTAAATCTATATAATACATGTGAGCAAGGAAGTCACGCTCACCTGATTCTGTCAATCTTCAGCTCTCCTTGCTTTCTGTCTAGATCTTCGTCGCTAGTATTCGTCCTAAGAAGGTTGATCTGCAATAATAAATTTATTATAATACTTCCTTAACCAAAGTTTCCTAATAATTTCACAACTCATAATTAAGTAATTCTTTTAACTAATCAAAATGATTTTAGTAATCACTTCATGCATTAACACTTGTTAAATAAATGTTTTTCAATTTCTTAGTCTCTATGTTTTAAATAAATTATTCATAAAATAATTACGAACAAAATAAGACTTCTAATCCCGAAAACTTCAGTCTTTTTTGCATTTGAAATTTCTAATCTCTTTCCTATAAGAAATTAAAGTTTACAAAGGTTTATTATTATTATTACTATCATTTTTCTCACACTAGAACATACTTTGTTAGTTCATGATTTCATTAAGATTTTCTAAAATATTTATTGACTGAATTCTAGAATCAACTTTTCTAAAATACTAACCTTCTTCTTCTTCTTTTTTTTTCCTTAACCTAACATTCCTATGTTATGGACCAAGTACAATCATCACAATTTTTTGTTTTTTCTAATTAATCCATATTAAGTTGTTAAACTAAGTTAAGTCTTTTAAATACTCTACTCAAACTCACGGCAACCAAATGAAGTCAAGAATTGAAGACCGTTCTTACCTCCCCTGCCTTCACCAATCGGCCGAACCAAGATCTGAACTCACCACTTGATGGCGTTCCTTCAACTCTGTTGGACAATCTGCCACTCCAACTATTTCAACTGTGCTCTAGCTAGCTCATGAACCAAAGAAGGAGAAAATCCAAACCCAAAAATTGATCTCTTCATCTTCTCTGTTTCCCCGGTTGACCAAACCCAAAAAGCTGAACACAACCATCCAACTCAATGTTCCACGTGGTTCTTCATCTGATCCAATAAAAACTTAAAAATCAAAACACACACCAGAATTTAATTCATATTCAGCAAATTCAATTCACGCTCAATGACTCACACATGTTCAACCCTCAAATTTCCTCATCAATCTTCATTTTTAGCTCCCCCCTTCCTCTGCCTCACAGACAGCAACAGGGCAATAACCGGCTCTTGTTCTTCTTCTATTTCAACACCCTCAAAATAAAAAATTAAAGCAGAGAATGGAACAAAAACTCAGCTATTGTTCCTTCTATGTTGTTGGACGTTAAACCTAACCAAAAGACCAAATTCTCTATTTTTCCCCTATTCTCGTTTCATGGTAGCTGCAACATTAGCTCGAAGCAGCAGCAGCAGCTACTTCTTCATTCTTTGTCTTGCAGCAACAGCAACAGCAACAGCAGTAGCAGCAACAACAACAACAGCAGCAAACGGCGTTGCTTTGCTACCGTTCATCTGTTTTGTGATGCACGGCCAGCTCCACCCCTAGAACCTAGAATAAAAGATGTTGCAGGTGCTCTTCTATCTCCTAGTTGAACGCACCAACCCAACCAAATGAACCAGATTTTCCCCTATCTTCTTGTTCGTCTTCCTTCATTTCCCTTCTTCGCTTTCTACTCGCTTCACGTCCAGCTACCATCTTCTTCATTTTCGTTTTTCACATTCAACAGTAATAGCAGCAACAGAGCAGTGTTTTTCTGTTTTTCATTTCTTTGTTCGTTACGCTTGACCACCCAAATCACACCTTCTCTGTTCGTTACACAAAACACACATTGGCAGCTAGAATTCTTCTTCTTCTTCACGCTGAGCATGCCACAGAGATGCTGCTATAAATTCTTACTTTTCCTTCTTGTTTCCTCTGCTTCTTCAACTCGATTTCTCTGGCTGTAGCAACTCTTCTCCCTCTTCTCAGTTCTTCTTCATTCATCCAGAAACTCCTACAATCACTACCGAACTCAACCCAGAAATTTCCAGGTTTTTTCTCCTCACTGGCCGAACATCCAGATTCTTCTGGTTGTTGCTCAGGTTCAATCGAAGTTAAAATTTTTTATTTAGTTTTATTTTTATTTTTTTTTCTTTTTCTAACTAAGCATTATGATTTATTTTAAAACCTTAAGATATGTTTATAAGTTTATATATTTTACTAATATCATTTTCCTCATTTAATCCATTCTAATCCTTCCATTCTATGTATAAATATTTTCAATCATCAATTTATTCCAAGTTCCCAATTACTACTTTTACCCATCCATAAAATTTTTCCAATGCTACATTTCATCATATCTATTTTTTTTCCTTTTTCTAATCACTTGAGTTAATTAAACTTTATATTATAAAGTTATATACACATGTTAATAGTTTAATTCCCTTATTCATTTCTTTTCCTACTTCTATTACATGTATACTTATATATATATTTTCTCAAGCTTCAATTTATTCTACATTCCAAATTTCTATTTTTTTTCCACTGATCAAATTTTCTTTCTTTATTAAAGTTTCATTTACCAAGAAATTTTTCACACTTTATTTCATTTTTCAAACTAACGTTGGATGTTCATTTACTTTATCTAATTATACACATATTCATATTTTTTATGAATTTCTAATTTAAAATTTTAATTCTCGACCTTATTTCAACATCAACACCGACATTATTTTTGTATTGCACCATTCATAATAAACATCAAACATTTATTTTACCTATCTATATAGCTATAAGACATAGTTTCATTCGTTTATTATTATTATTATTATTTTATTTTATTTTATTTAATGCCCACTCGTGACGTGGCATAATCACAAAGTTATGGGGTGTTACACCCATACACCCTAAAAATGTCTACACCATGTATGTGTGCTCCACATGTGCCAAATTCCAAATTAAGAGAGTTTCATAGCATTCCAAAGACCTTGATCTTGTGTCCCTCAAGTCTGATCGTGTACTCAACAGCAACCTTTGTCAAGGAACAATTCCCTAATAAGAAATGCCAAAATTAGAAGTGTTTTTATGCATGTTTATGTGATGACCAAGCAAAAAACAAGCAAAGGAAAGTTGCTAAGTGCCCAAATCAGATTTATATGGACGTCCCAACTGAATTAGAACATAATCTAGACCCATTTTGTGTTCACACTTGGTTAGGAAACAAAATTGTGTTCATATCTTTGGAATAGAAATTCTAGTGGGCCCATTTGCCCAAACCAAGCGAAAACATCCTACATATGTATAGAAAGGTTCTCTTGTGATCTTGCCCAAAAGGTTCCCCCTTGTGCTCATGAACATCTATAAAAACCCCCCTCTTGCTCATATTCATCTCATCCCAAATCAAAGAGTTGACACTTTCCTTTTTGCTTGTTCCTGCCATCTTCTTGGCACCTGTTCTCACTTCTCTTTTCTCTCTTGTGTGAGAAATTTTGATTTCAGTATTTTAAAGAGTTGTTGAAGTAGTTTTTGTTGGTGGTTAAAAGTTCTTGAAGTTCTGAAAGTGGTAGATAAGGGAAACCTCTGCCGAATTTAACATAAAACTTGAATTAAGGTGGAAGGTAACACTACCTTCTTATTTTGAATTCCTAGCATGTTCAGGCATGTGTAGTTTTAGATTTCAGTTTAGCATGTTTTTATGTTTTAATCACTCATGAGAGCATGCCATGCCTAGAATCCATGTTTAGGATTTATTTCAAAGTTTCAAGCGTGCCATATAATGTTTTCATGCTTTCTTGGTTGCCGAAAATTTTGAAATTTACATTGTCTTTCTCTTTTATGATTATGTGATCTTAAACATCAGAAAGTGAAGATAAGAGCCACGTACTGTTATGGTAACCCGTGTTGGTGCTATGAGTGTTCTTAACACATGCTTGGAGTGTATGGTTGCGAAGTGCAACTAAGGGATACTTGGTATGTGGCATCCAATTGAAAGTAAACAACGATGTCTTTTCACCCTAAAAAGGGGTATCTATATTAAGAACATCAAGGTAGTAGAACTCCTTTTAGTCATAACGTCAACCTGAACAAATTTGATATATGAATCACTTACTATTTGAAAGTGTGTGAATTTGGATGTGTATGAGATTTTGATATAATAAGCTAGTTGTTTGATGGATGGTCTACTGGATTATGTGCTCACCCCTCTCTTTTTAGCATTTCCAAAAAATTGAATATGATGGCAATGAAAATGTGATAGTAACTATGTTTAGAAAGCTTCTATTTTATATTATTCAATGTACGGGCATGTTGCCAAGTTTTGTTTTATTACACTTCCACTGAATTTTTATTTTTAAAGAACTATGTACTTAAGTTTATGAATTAAGAATGTAAGTTTCTTTACTTTATTTGAATAAATAAAGAGTTTGAAGTATTCCTTTTTCTACTTGTATTGCACTTTTGAATTGAATATTAAGCACAATGAAAAATGTATTTCTGAGGGATTTCAATAAGTGTTAGAACAAAGGAATTGAGATGCAAGTTGTGTACTTATAAATGTAACATAGGACCCAACCTGCCTTGTGGTTGAGCTTAAACCTATTTCTAGGAGGTTGGAGTGTTACAAAGGTGGTATGAGAGCTTAGGCATTAGTTGCTAGGCCAAAATTAGAAAGTTTCCACTGATATCAAAGGTGATATCAGAGCTCAATTATTAGAAACATTGGGCTAGAAATAGAAAGCTAAGCCTAAACACGTGTTATTGGGCTAGAATTAAAAAGTCAATCAATGGCTGTTTGACTAAAATTAGAAACTCAAATTAGGGTTTTACTTTGAATTGAATTAATTCTTGATTGCCCTACCTTCTATTTTGAAATTAAAAAAACCTTTTAGAAGGTGCATTCAAAAAGGAAATATATGTTTTTGAAATATTTTCTTTGGATACAAAGACTACAAGTTGATCAGATAGTGGGTAAGCTTTGTCTCGAGTAAAGCTAAATTTTGAAAGGGAGGTGGGTTATCCTGCTCTAGAAAGCACGGTTGGTAAGCAAACTTCGGTCTCGCCGACTGATTTGGAGGTTATCCCACCAGCTTGTATGACTGATTTGAGTTGAAGAACACTTTACTTTCTATAAAAGAAAATTAGAACTGGAAAATTAGAGCAAGAAACTGGTTAGAAGTCAAAAAAGATGTCAATGGTGGTATCTTGACTAGATAGAAGTTGCAAGTCAACCAGATTGAACCCTAGGTCTAGAAGAAAGACCCTAGGTAGAAACGTGGTGTAGCCATGGGTCGCATAGTGGATCAAAAGCATAAAACTTTAGGACATAGGCTAGAGAACGAAACTTGTGTCAAAATAAAAAATTGTTTGATTAGGACATGAGATCGAGAAGCTTCTAGATTTTTTGGTTTCTATGTAGTATGGGATGCATAGAAATTCGGGGCTATGAAGGAAGCCTAGACTTGAAGAATGATGGACCATGTGTGGTGAATGATTGGTAACTCTGAAAGAATTAGTTTCTTTATGCTCGGCTGGTATGGCACAGTTGGGTATAGTGGGTTCGGGGACCAAAGTTATTGAGCAATTGGCAAAATTGTTTGGGTGCAACTTTGTTCTGGGTGATAGCCTAAATGGAAGGGGTAGAGTGGTATGGGATACTTGAACTTGAAAGCTTAGGTGGAAGCCTAGAACTTTGTAGTGCTAGCGTGCACCATTTGATTGTATGATTGGGTGATATGCATGCTTTACTGTTTATTTGCTATGAGACCAAATCTTGTATCTATACATGAAAAGAACCTAAAAGAAAAACCTTTATGTCACTAAACAAATCAAGAAACTAGAAATTGAATCTATTGTCATGGTGGTACGAACATTCGATGAAACAAACACCAACATTGAAAAGATGAACTGGGAAGAGTTCAAGGAGATCTTTTGTGAAAAGTTATGTCTGGAGGCTACCCTAAGAAAGCTATAGAAAGACTCAATCAAAGAGATCTCACCTTGACTGAGTACAAGAAGAAATTTATTGAGCTAGCCAAGTTATCTTAGGAATTGATCTAGTTGGCGAGGATGAAGATTAATAGGTGTATTTAGGGTTTCAAGATCAAGATCGGCAAAATGGTTATAACTTTAAGCTTAAAGACATATAGGGATGTCTTGGAAAGAGCTCTGATCCTAGAACAAGACCTCAACCTGGTGCAAAGGTTGAGAGGAATGAATAAGAGGTCTACAAATGAAAAAGATCACGAGTCACAAAAAAAATAAGAGTGGTAAGGATCCATAGAAATAGGGGCAGGCCATTAACAAGTCTAGAAGAACAAGCTAGGAGAGAAGGGCTGCGCTATGTTGCAGATAGAAAAGTCATCTTGCTAAGGATTGCCCAACTACATTCAAACTCCTCAGCCATAAAACACTCAGGGAGGAGGTCAAAATGATAGTTCTTAGGTCAGACAGCAACAACAGAATGCCAACCAAGGGCAGAATTAGGGGCATGGTCAGAACCAAGCTAGAATGTTTGTTGTGGAGGCCCAAGAAGATCAATACCCTCAACAAAAACCCTAGTAGCCCAATGTTAAGACAAAAAAATTAATTTTTGGAATATAATTAGTGGAAGAAAGTTTTTAAGACTCGTATATGTTAGTATTTATTTTGGCTTTGAATAAGGTTTTGTACCTTTGATTTTCAATTAATGAAGATGAATTCCTTAAGAACTCTTATTGCCTAACTTTAAATATTCAACAAAGTGTTAGTCACTTAAGGTAACGGCCCCGAGACCTACCATGTGGTAGAGTCCACTGAGTCGGAGGTGGGGTAAACAAAGAAAACTTTTTATAGACGGAGAACTTTAGGATAAGTATGACCCTAAATGAAAGACGAGCCTATCTCTATTGCATGTCTTCCCACCGGATCTTTTACAATAGATTAGGGGTGGACAAAGGCAAGGCAAGTGGCTCACCAACCTGTTAGAGTAAAGTAAATAGGATAAGCATACTAACCTTAGGTTAAATGTTGAGAATACCATAAGACTTAGAGAAAGGACAATATTTGGGTGATTGTGGATCGTCTCACCAAAGTAGCTCATTTCTTGCCGATTAGATCCATAGACCAAGTCAATAAGCTAGGAGAAATTTATGTGAAAGAAATTGTCAAGCTTCATGGTGTGCCCAAGACTATTGTGTCTAATAGAGATTCTCGCTTTACTTCACAGTTCTGGTAGAGTCTACAGAACGAGATTGGTACTACGCTCATCATGAATACAACATTTCACCCTCAGACAGATGGTCAGTCTAAGAAAGTTATCCAAATTTTAGAGGATATGTTGACGTCTTGTGTTTTAGACTTCAAGGGGAATTGGAGCAAGTACTTATACTTGGCAGATTTTGCATATAACAATAGTTATCAGGCGAGTATTAAGATGACTCCATTCGAGACTCTTTATGGAAGACCCTGCGGATCACCTACCTGTGTAATATCCTAAATCCTATGTACTCAATTAAATGAAATTTATCATTCATTCAGTAAAATTTGGGTGCAAAATGAAACCTAGCTCATTTTCGGGCTAAATTTGGCAGGTTTTCGAAACTCTCATTTAGTGCCCCTTAGGGACCCAAAACAACTTGAAATGATGTAAGGTGACATAAACCAACTAAAGGAACAACATATCCAAAAATTATAACAATTGGTCAAGGTTAAGGTTTTTATTTGCCAAACGCCCTTTAGGTGGTCCAAATTAGAAAGAATTGTCATTTAGGGTACTTTGAGGGATCGAAATGACTCAAAATGAAATGAAATGACATAAACTAACAAAATGACTGACATATCCGAAAATCAGAACAATTGGCCAAGATTTGGATTTTCATTTTCCTAGTGACTTCATTGGGTCTTAAATAAGGAAAGTTTTTGAGGGAAAATCACCTTAGGTCAAACCATACCTTCAAATGTGCATTAGGTTCATGTGATTCCAAAACTATAGGATACAAATTATATTTTCATGTAACTGAGGTATTAATTTTTATTTAATTTTTATGAACCCATGAAGTCATGGCCACCCCCAACATGTGTAAGTCACATGGGTGGAACACCATGATCATGTACACCCTATCCTACCCTAAGCTCCATGGGACTTGTCCATTATTTGAAACCATGAAGAACGATCCCATGTGCCATGTAAATGATCAAGTATGCCCACACCTATAGAAACCATGAAGAATGATTTCACGTGCCAAGATAAATGATCATGTATACTAAGGTTACATATAAAATGTTTCATAAGTGTGTGTGGGCACACTTGTGTCAAACCCAAGATAGAAGTTTAATTAGAGTGGCTGATTTAAAGATATAGAAAGATCCCTTTACCTTGAAAAAAATTAGAAAATAGAAACTTACCTTATGCTCACATGTGGAGCAAAAAAGGGAGAGAATCCAAGGGAAATAAGAAACATTCTAAAGCTTTGTTTTTGTGCGTCCATAATAGAAACTTATTTGATTTATGAATCACAACATATTAGAATGTTTCCCTACTAATAGAGGACGTCCAAGAGAGATTAGAATGTATTCCAAACCTTTAATTGTGTTTACACACATAAAAGAAACAAATAAGGTTCAAAGATTTTGCTCACACTTAGATTGGAAACCTTAGTGGTCCCACTTGCCAACCATGAGCACACTTGCCTTTCTCATCCAAAAAATCCCCTCATGAGTTTGGAAACATGCCCAAACGTGGTGAGCTGCCCTAGATGCCCCCTTGTGCTCATGAACACCTATAAATAACCCCTCTTGCTCACATTCATCTCATCCCAAAACAAAGAGTTAACACTTCCTTCTTTGGTTGTTCTTGCCTTCTTCTTGGCACCTCTTCTCACTCTCTTTTCTTTCTTGTGGGAGAAGTTCTTATTTTAGTATTTTAGAGAGTGGTTGAAGTATTTTTGTTGGTGATTAGAAATTCTAAAAGTGGTGGGTAAGGGGAACCCCTGCCGAATTCTACAAAGAAACTCGAATTAAGGTGGAAGGGATTTCTTAAACCTCTACTTTGCTATTTTAAATTTCAACCATGTTCATGTTTGTTTGAATTCTAATTTTCGGCTTGTCTTATTTTAGTTTTAGCATTTTTAATCATATTTTAATTTTAGTTAGCATGTTTTTATGTTTTAATAACTCATGAGAGCATGCCATACTTACAATCCATGTTTAGGATTTAATTCAATGTTTCAAGCATGCGATGTAATGTTTTCATGCTTTCTTGATTGTTTAAAATTCTGATATTTACATTTTGAATTTTTTTTATGATTATGTGATTCTTAAATATAAGAAATTGAAGATAAGAACCACATACTATCATAGTGACCCGTATGGGTGCTATGGGTATTCTTAACACATGCTTGGAGTGTGTGGTTGTGGGGCGCAACTAAGGGATACTTGGTATGTGACATCCAATGGAAAGTGACAAAGAAATGTCTTACCACCCTTAAGAAGGGTATCTAAATTAAGAACATCAAGGGAGTAGAACCCCTTTCAGTCTTAACGTCAACTACAACCAAAAAGTTGCGTGAATCACTTAATACATGAAAGTGTTTGAATTTGGATGTGCTATTGATTTGAAATAGTAACTTAGTTGTTTAATGAATGATCCACTGGGCTATGGGCTTACCCCTTCCTTTTATTTTTTAGGAAATTTACTTGAATCATGAAGGTCATGAATATTAGATTATTTCTATGTTTTGAAAGTGCTATTTTAAGGGCATGTTGCCCAAATTTTGAATTTAAGACTTCTGCTGAATCTTATTTTAAAATTTTAGAGTTATGTACTCACCTTTTCATTATTTGAATTTCAAGCACGTATCCTTTTATTTTATTCAATAAATAAAAATTGAAGTTTTTCTTTTATCTCTCTTATAATAGTCTTATGAAATTAGAATTAAATTATTTGGGTTGTGTGCTCATTGAGAAATAATAAGACTTGAGATAATAGAAAGTGATGCAAATTGTGTACTTGTAAATGTAACATTGGATCCAACCCGCCTTGTGGGTGAGCTTGAACTTGTCTCTTGGGGGTTGGGTTGTTACAACTTGTTGGGCTGAACTTGAGGATCATGTATTAATCGAACTAGATTTGGTGGAAGAAATTAATAACCAAGTTAAGTTAATACAAAGGAGGCTGACTACAGCACTAGAGTCATCAGAAAAACTATGATAACAAGAGGAGAAGACCACTAGAGTTCTAAGTTGGAAACAAGGTATTTTTGAGAATTAGTCCTCAGAAGGGCATCAAGAGGTTTGGATTCAAAGGGAAGTTATCTCCAAGGTTTGTCGGACCCTTTGAAATATTTAAAAGAATTGGGGAATGTGCTTATGAATTGGACCTACCAAATCGAATGACTTTAGCTCATAACGTATTTCATGTATCTATGTTGAGAAAGTATGAACCTGACCCCTCTCACATCATCCAGTGGGATGAAGTGAATATTCAAAATGATGCTATTTATGAGGAAACAATAGTCAGAATCCTCGACCATGAAGTACAGAGTCTATGAACGAAGAATATCCTGTTAGTGAAGGTACTGTAGAAACATCACAGGGTGGAAGTACCTAAGAACTCGAAAGCAAGATGAAGACAACGTATCCACACTCGTTCACTAGAAATCATTAGTTATATACAAATTCTGAGGATAAATTTTTTTTAAGGAGGGTAGGTTGTAATACCTTGGATTTTTTGTTCTTAATTAAATGAAATTTATCATCAATTTAGTGAAATTAGGTGCAAAATGAAGCTGGGCTCATTTTAGGGCTAAATTTGGTAGGTTCGAAAACTCTAATTTACTAACCCGTAGGAACCAAAACAATCTGAAACGAAGTAAGGTGACATAAACCATCTAATTGAAAAACATATTAAAAAATTAGAATAATTGGTCAAGATTAGGGTTTTCATTTGCCAAATGCCCTTCAAGGGGTCCAAATTAGAAAGAATTGACATTTAGGGTACTTGGGGAATCGAAATAACCCAAAATGAAATGGGATAATATGAGCTAACAAAGTAAACAACATATCTAAAAAGTAGGACAATTGGCCAAGGTTTGAATTTTCATTTTATAGTGACCTCAGTGGGTCCTAAACAAGGAAAGTTTTTGAGGAAAAATCACCTTGGGCCAAACAATACCTTAAAGTTTGCATTAGGTTCATGTGATTCTAAAACTATAGGTTATAAATCATAATTCCTTGTCAATAAGGATATATTAATTTTTATTTGATTTTTGTGAACCCATGAAGTCATGGCCACCCCAAGCATGTGCAAGTCACATGGGTGGAAAACCATGATCATGAACACCCTCACCCTACCCAAAGCTCCATGGGATGCATTCTTTATTTGAATCCATACAAAATGATCCTGTGTACCATGCAACTGATTTAGTATACCACACCTATGAGAAGGTTCCCCTTGGTTAAAAACCAAGACAAGTGATCCCATGTACTAAGACAAATGATCAAGTGTACCTATGCACCCTAAAAATGTCTACATCATATGTGTGTGCTCCACATGTGCCAAATTCCAAATTAAGAGAGCTTCCTAGGATTCCTAAGACCTTGATCTTGGGTCCCTCAAGTCTGATAATGTACTCACAAGCCACCTTTGCTCAAGGAAACAATTCCCTAGTAAAAAACACCAAAATTAGAAGTGTTTCTATGCATGTTTGTGCGATGACCAAGCAAGAAACAAGCAAGGGAAAGTTGCTAAGTACCCAAATCTAACTCTATATGGACATCCCAACTGAATTAGAACATAATCTATACCCATTTTGTGTTCACACTTGGTTAGGAAACAAAATTGTGTTAATATCTTTGGAATAGAAATCCTAATGGGCCCACTTGCCCAAACCATGAGCACACTTGCCCAAACCATGCAAAAATGTCCTACACGTGTATGGAAAGGTTTTCTTGTGATCTTGCCCAAAAAGTCCCCCCTTGTGCTCATGAACACTAATAGAAACCCCTCTATTGCTCACATTCATCTCATCCCAAACCAAAGAGTTGACACTTCCCTCTTCGCTTATTCTTGCCCTCTTCTTGGCACCTCTTCTCACTTTTCTTTTCTTTTTTGTGTGAGAAGTTCTACTTTCAATATTTTAGAGAGTTGTTGAAGTAGTTTTTGTTGGTGGTTAAAAGTTCTTGAAGTTCTGAAAGTTGTAGAAAAGGGGAACCTTTGCTATATTCAAAACGAAACTCGGATTAAGGTGGAGGAGATTTCTAGAACACTACCTTCTTATTTTGAATTCCTAGCATGTTGATGCATGTGTAGTTTTAGATTTCAGCATGTTTAATGTCAGTTTTCAGCATGTTTAGTCATGTTTTAATTTCAGCTTAGCATATTTTTATATTTTAATCACTTATGATAGCATGTCATGCTTAGAATCTATGTTTAGGATTTCAAAGTTTCAAGCATGCCATATGATGTTTTCATGTTTTGTTAGTTGTTTAAAATTCTGAAATTTATATTCAACATTTCCTTTTTTGTTTATGTGATCTTAAACATATGAAAGTAAAGATAAGAACCATATATTGTCATGGTGATCCCTATGGATGCTAGATAAGAACCATATATTGTCATGGTGATCCCTATGGATGCTATGAGTATTTTTAACACATGCTTGGAGTATGTGGTTGCAAAGTGCAACTAAGTGATACTTGGTATGTGACATGCAATGAAAAGTAACAAAGAAATGTCTTTTCACCCTAAAGAGGAGTATTTAAATTAATAACATCAAGGGAGTAGAACCCCTTTCAGTCATAATGTCAACTTGAACCAATTTGATGTATGAATTACTTAATGTTTGAAAGTATGTGAATTTGGATGTATTAGAGATTTTGAAATAATAAGCTAGTTGTTTGATTGATGATCCACTGGGCTATGTGCTCATCCCTCTCATTTTAACATTTTTAAGAAATTGAATATGATGGCAATGGAAATCTGATAGTAGCTATGTTTAAAAAGCTTTTATTTTCTTTTATTCAATGTAAGGGCTTGTCGCCAAGTTTTGTTGTATTACACTTCTGCTGATTTTTTTAAAAAACAATTATGCACTCAAGTTTGCGAATTAATTTAAGAATGTAAGTTTTTTTTACTTTACTTGAATAAATAAAGAGTTTGAAGTATTCCTTTTTCTACTTGTATTGCACTTGTTAAATTGAATAGTAAGCACAATGAAAAGTGTATTCCTGAGGGATTTCAATAAGTGTTAGAACAAAAGAATTAAGATGCAAGTTGTGTACTTGTAAATGTAACATAGGACCTAACCCGCCTTGTGGTTAAGCTTAAACCTATTTTTAGGGGGTTAGGGTGTTACAATATACGATCAGATTTTGTGCTCATAGTAAGTTTCCTAGTTGATCTCATTAATTGGGTGTCACACATACACCACATGGAAATCTTTAATTTTTGGCATCATGGGAGTATGTACACTAGGGTCCACTATTTGCTTTGTTGCCAAAAATTATGTACACAATCAACTAGTATATCTTCCTTGGACGTCCAACTATTAGTGCTTCTTTATAGAGTAGAAACTTATAATTAGGGCACATGAGCATGCCAACTAGGGTTTGCTTGCGGAGCATACATTACACGTTAGAAACTTCTAATCTTGGATTCCCTCTTTGGTGTGCCACAACCAAGCTCTATCTCATGAAATCTTTATGATTTAGCATGTTTCACTATGGGCACTTTCTATTCTACTAAGGTGAGCACAAGGTGGCGGCCAAGGTTATTTTGCTCATGGAAAATGTTCTAGTGTGCATGCACTTAGGGTGTACATGATCACCCACATGAGCACATTTCTAAAAGGGCTAGGGTTCCTTAATTTGGGACATTTTTGGTTTGTGGAGCATGGCGTACATGATCACACATGGTGGCACACGTGATCATGTTATGCTAGTATCATCACCCATATGACTTACATATGTTTAGGGTTGTTCACCCAATTTTGGGTCCCCATGAATTCAATAAAAATTCGTATATCGTATTTGGCTAGGATTTTAAGCCTTTAGCACACATTTTTGCATCAACATGAAATAAATAAAAATTCATAACTTCCATTAGGCTAGGTTTTTTTCATTTTGTTTCCTAATTTAGATTCCACTAAAGCATATTAGGCAAATAAACCTTTATTTGGACAAGTGAAATAAATTTCGAATGCCTAGGCCATTTGGGTGATTTGTTTCATTTCATTTTACTTCATTTCATTTTTGTTTCTCAGTTTTCACTCTCCTAAGAGGTTTTTAAACAATTAAACTAGTTAATTGATCCCTGAAATGAATTGGACTTATTTATCCTTATAATTCGATTATTTCATTTTGTTTTGTACAAATTTTTCAAGGTATTACATACATTTGCTTTTTTTCTTCATTCATCTTATCAAACTTTCTGCTAAGGGCGTTGACTACGATATTAGCCTTTCACAGATGGTAGTGGAATTGTAAGTCATAGTCCTTCAGAAACTCCATCTCAGGTTTAGTTCTTTCTGAGTATCACCTTTATGGTCTAAAAATAGGTCGAATTTCTCTCCATAGAGATAGTGCCTCAAAATCTTTAAGGCAAACATGATAGCAGCTAGTTCAAGGTCATGTGTAGGATAGTTCTGCTCATGGATTTTCAGTTGTCGAGAGGTGTAAGCAATGATTTTCCCCTCTTGCATCAATATGACACCCAACCCGTTTTATGATACATTTGTATACAAAACGTACCTGAAATCATGAGTAGGTGTAACCAAAATTGGAGCTAAGGCCAATCTCTTCTTCAATTCTTGAAAAGATTCCTCGCATTTCTCATCCCAGATGAACCTCTCTCCTTTTCTGTTCAGCTTAGTCATAGGCTGAGCTAACTTGTAGAAGTATTGAATATACCTTTAATAATATCCTGCCAAACCCAAGAAGCTTCTAATTTTTGTCATTATTTTTGGTTGCTTCCAATCTTTCACTAACTCCACTTTATGTGCGTTGACTAATATCCCTTTGATCGAAACTACAAGGCCCAGAAATTTGATCGTCTTCATCCAGAACTCATACTTGCTGAACTAAACATACAATTCGTTTCTCCTTAGTGTGCCCAGTAAATCCTCAAGTATTTTACATGTTTAGCTTCTGATCTGGAGTAGATAAGGATATCATCCATGAATATTACTTTTAACTGATTCAAATACTGTTAGAAGACTCTATTCATTAGGTCCACGAATGCGGCTGGTGGGTTGGTCAAACCAAACGGCATCATTATAAACTAACAATGCCCATATCGAGTCTTAAAGGCTTTCTTATGAATATCTTTCTCCTTGATCCTTAGTTGGTGGTAACCTGACCACAAATCAATCTTGGAGAAGTTAGTGGCTCCCCTCAACTAATCGAATAGGTCATATATCCTAGGTAAATGATACTTATTATTTATGGTCACTTGGATGATCTTTCTGTCTTTCTTCTTCGCAAATAGTACAAGAGCTATCCATGGTGATTTACTCAATCTAATGAATCCCTTATCACAGAGTTCATCTAGCTGTGTCTTGAGTTTGATTAACTCCACTGGCGCCATTTTAAAGGAGGAATGGCTATAGGATTTGTGTCTGGTTGTAGTTCAATCTTGAACTCTACCTGTTTGTGAGGTGCTAATCTAGGTAAATCATCTGGAAACACATCTGGATACTCCCACACTACAAGTATCTCTCGAATATATTTCGGTTCCCTAATATCATCATCCAGAACTTGTATAAAGTCTTCACTCTACCTTATGCACTGCAACGTAGCGGTCATAAGCTTTGGGGTAATCTTTTCATATCCCCCTTTACCTTTATTAGTTCATCAAATGGTAGGGTCAAGGTAACTTTGCATCTTGGGCAATCAATTTGAGCTAGGTATTGGGTTAACCAGTCCATTCCCAATATCACATCATAACTGTGGAAAGGTAATACTCTTAGGTCGGGCAATCACAGTAGTTCCTATAGAAGTGCATACATACAATGGTTTTGATGGAGTGGATGTCACTAGTTGTAATTTCCTAACTAGTTCTTCTGACACAAATGACTTAATGACACCTGAATCATACAAGATCTTAACAACATTAAATAATAGGAATGCACTTTCGACAACCAGAGTTGGGTTTGCCTGTCCATCCTCAATTGCAAACACTTGGGGCTAATTCTGTCTGCCCTATTGTTGATGTTGCTAGAGTTGTCTCTATTGTGGCTGCTGATGTCCACGTCTACCTTGTTTCTCCCCTGACCATTATTCTGCCCTTGAATCTATCTCTATGGTCCCTGGTTTTGACAGTTCTTGGCAAGATGTCCCTTCTGCACATGATTGTAACATGTTCCTTCTTTTTGAGCCTGTTGCTTATCAACTCTACTTTGGACTTATTGCCTTTGAGGTTGATTTCGATTCTGTTTATTTTGGTTCCCTTAGAACTCTTTGCCATTCTATGGCCCTTGTTTCTCAACTTTTGTTTGAAGTTGATATCATCAGTAGTATTTTCTCCACTACTTCTTTTTAAGTCTGCAGACCTATTAGGTTTACCACTCTGAGAATCTCCGCAAACCCGCAAGCCTTCATTTTTTTGACCCTAATCAGTTTAGGTGCAAACTTGACCTCATATTTAGATACTGTTCTGTCTTTTTGAGTCTGCCTAATGAACTCAAACTCTAACTGCACTTGTGTAGCTTCTAAAAAGAATTTCTCGTAAAATATTTCTCTAAATTCATCTTAGTTCATGTGTTAAACATCAATGTTTGAATCTGCCTTTAGCATTCGCAACCAACTCTTGGTTGGCCCATTAAATTGATGTGTGGATAATGTAACTCTGTGGGGTCCTGTAGCCCCTAGCACATCTAGGTGTTCATCTAACTCTTGATACCAGTGATATGTAGCCATGCTATCAGATGTACCATCAAATTGGGACAAATAGAGTTTTTGTAACTCTATCAACATCGCCCTTTGTTCCTTATGCTCAATTTCTTCATGCACCCTCTGACAGACTAGAATCTCAAGCATGGGCACCAATGTTGTACCAATATCTGCTCCTAGGGTGGGGCTTATATCTGCGGCTCTGGTGCCACTTGCGGATGCATCTGTGGCAATGACAATACTCTTAGGATCTGCTCAGTAACTCTTGAGTCACTTGGCTCCAACTTGAGCCTCAGTTTAGTTAACCTATGCCCTCTACCCCTACGGTTCAGTCTCATCAGACGCGACAGCTCTCATAGCATATCTCTTGGATCTGACCATTTATCTACAACAAAAGATCTATTCAGTTATCATAAATTGATCGAAGAAATCCCATGTATATTCTTAGAGCATTTATTTCCTTCGTACTAACATTACTCTAGATTCATGTCTCTAAGTCCTCATTTGTTTATTAGCCTATTGGTTTATGCTTCTAAGTCCACAATGAATTATTTTTTTATGGGTACGAGATTTGGTTTCAAAATTTAAACATACATGTATTTCAACAATCTTTACATAAAACATGCTAGCAAACAATCTCATATATCATCACAAACAACATGCTAGCAAAGTAAGATTCCAACCTTCTACCTAGGCCTCTTGTTTCAAGCGTCCAAACCACTCTTGACTATCGACATAGACTTCCACCTAGAGATTCACTACACCCAAACAATTTATCAAGTGTCTTGATGCCATGGCTTCCCAAGCCCCATACATTTGACCGTCCTATACCAACCAAGCATAGGGAAACGTGTATGTCTAAAGCCAATGATCACTCACCAAACATGGTCTATAATTCTTCGAGTCTAGGATTCCTCTATATCCCTAAATTCCTATGCGTCCTATACCATATAGAAACTAAAGATATAGGATCCTCCCAATTTCGTGTCCTGACTAAGCAAGTGTTTCGTTTGACACGTTATCAGTCTCTAGCTTATACCTTAAAAGCTTTTACTTATGATCCATTGTGCTACCTTGAGAACACCCTAGTTATATCGAAGGTCTTTTCCTAGACTTAAGTATGCAATGTCTCTACTGCCCAACTCCTCCGTAGGAGTAGTAGTTCATATTCTATACTCTAAACTCTAGTCCAATAACTTATTGACTGAACCATTAACTAATGAACTAACTGAGCCACTAACTGAGCTCTATGTGAGCATCTCACTAGACTGGTACCACCTTTGGCCTCAATCTAAACTTTTACCAACAAGTTACTAACTAAACTCTTCCCAGCGAGGTACTAACTGAGCTCATCCTAGTGAGCTGCTGACTAAGCTCTAATACCACCTTTGATATCAAGGGATTCATTCAACTCTAGCCTAACAACTAGTACTTAGGCTCTGATACCACCTTTATAATACTATAGCCCCTAAACTTTGCCACACATGCTGTTGACTGGGCATCTTTGTCACTCACCTCGAGATAGAATCCTGTGGTTGCTCCACTTTCACTATTCGGAGATAGAGACGTTACTTGTGTTCTTTCGTTTCTCATACCATCCCAGTAAAACATCAGAGCATAGAAACATGAACAATGTTATCATGCATGATTTAAAATTGGAATGGCGTGTCTAAAAATACTAACATGATTAAATTCTGTGATAAATAAAAGTACTCAAACACTGTGCCTAAGTTCAAAAGAATTAAATAAATAGTACCTGTCCCCATGGTCGAATTCAAAAATTAAAATGACTAAACATGAATTAAATGTGAGCCCCATGCTCTAAAATTGATAGATAATGAGAATACTACTCCTACACAGCCTCAACAGTGGGGTGTGTCATGACTATAAAAATATAGCTTTTCACTTGTCAATGTAAGTGTCTTCAAGGGTTACCTAAAAAGAAATTAGTGGGATGAACTCAAGAGCCCAGTGGATCTTATACAAAACATCTCAAGCATTATAATTGTCAAAATACAAACATGAAAACACTTATAATGCATTAAGTGTTTCAGCAATTCAATTATTTGAGTTAACATTAAAACCAAAAAGATTTCTTCCTCTAAATTCCAACTTAGGTTTAGAGTATTCAATGTAACGCCTGAAGGCTTGTTACACACTTAGACCTCTATCTCAGGGTTGATGTCTCACTCGATCATCAGACTAAGGAGTGAAGTCTCACTTAGATTCATAGTCCCATTTCAATTAGAGACCCGCCTAGTGCTAAAAATACCCACGATGATGCCGGACCTAACCACAATATCCTCAACACCGCGCCGGTACATGGTTCATTCACTTAATTATCTTAGACTAGTGACCACAAGCATTTTTGCACTTTCAATATCCAATATAGATGGCAAAGCTTATAAAACAAACAATTATCGTGCTTATAATCACATTAGATATACCATTCATTACATTGCATGCATGGCATGGATTCTAATCTATAATAAATATTCACACAAGGTATAGCATGTTATGAATCCATAAAAAGAAACAATCATGCATTCACATGAGACAAACATTCCCAGCATTGTAAACAATAAATAACAGTAAACACACAATCATGTTTTGTATTCAAACCAAAATCATACTAAAGAGTTTCAGGTAGTCACTTCTACCTATTATTTTGCTCCTTGCATTCTAACTCTTGCTTCGATGGTTTGGAATCCTAAACCTTTAAGAATTATAAACCATTCTTCAACATTAATTATATTTTTAATATTCAAGATTTTAAATATAATGATTTTAAAGTCAATGTGTGTGTTGTATGTAAAGGTGGGCAAAATAATCATTCAACAATGTCTATTAGCCTATTAGTAGTATGGTTTAGAGATGACATTGTAGTGGTTACAATTTTGTAAGTGAAAAGTCTGATGAACTAATTTTTTATTATGTTACCGTAGTACTCCTAGTGTTACTATGATAATGCGAGGTTGTTCTTGCATGTGCTGGGTACTATGAGTTCAACAATGCAGCATTCATGAGGTATTCCAAAAAATTGCATCCTATGAGTGTTTCTATTTGCCTCATGACTGAGATTACAATACATCTATCTTAAGATTCTAAAGCAAATATCTTTTTGGTGGTGGGGTTTTATACCTCTCTGTTAGTTGTTCTCCATTTGTTTGCTTCACCAAATGTCTCAAATGGTGATTCTAAAGTTCTATGGCATACAAAGAATGAAAATAGTGCTACAAGTCATCAAAATCGATTGTATTCGTGGCAGATCATTGTAAGAAATTTATACGATCCTTTGAGAGGCAGTTCTTACCTTACAACACGTTCGGGCACAGATTTAAGGTTTTACCATGAGTCTGTAGCATTCTTGTGTAGTAATTTCCTTAACAGTGTTCGTGGAACCGCGAGTAGAAGGTTCAATGATGTGTATTTGACTTAGGATGTGTCTGTGAGAATGAGAGATCAACAGACTGTTCGGCGTTAGGGTTTTGTTTTGAGAGGAGGGCACGACTACAGGAGCAAGATAAACAATAGAAATTAGGGTTTTGCACACATTACATTACGATATATAGGCGATCCTAGATTGCAGATTAGGGTTTTTATTTTTTAATCACATAACCATGGTCTTTGGTTCGAGGACCGCAGTCTTAGCATTGCCCTAATGGAAGGACCATGATCCCATGTCTTTGACAAATTTTTATTGCAGGACTATGGCCTTCTTGACCCTGGATCGTAGTCTTCACGAAACATTCTATTTCACTATTTTAGGACATATGAACCTTGGACGGTGCCCCTTTTGACGCAAGACTGCAATCCTGATTTGGGGATTCTAATCCTACCACACCTTTTTTTACCATGTTGCTTCAACTGAGGGTATATCATTAGATCCTAATAAGGTAGAGGCAGTAACAAATTGGAAGCAACCTAAAATCGTGACAGAGATCAAGAGTTTCTTAGGTTTTGGGGGATATTACCACAAATTCATTCATGACTTCTTGAGGTTAGCTGGATCCATGAATAAGTTAACCCAAAAAGGAGTAAAATTAATTTGGGATTGTAATGCCTCGGCCACCAAATACCATTGTAAATGCCATTGATTGGGTGTATTTTTCTCTCACCTTGAGACAAAATCACATGCAGTCACTCCCGCCATCGATATCCGAAGACTGGGTCATTACTTTGTGTTCCTTCCTTTGTTTCACACCATCCCAACAACATATCAGAGTGCGAAGACATAAATAATAAACCTTATGCAAAATTTAAACATGGGGATGGCATGTTAACTAAAATCAATCATATGACGATCAAACTCATAAAAGTTGAAATAAATAAAATACTTGAACCCCGTGGCCTGAGTTTAAAATGATTCAAGAACCAAATGCTTGGACCCATGGCTAAAGTCAATAAACAATATAGCTAAACATAAATGAAATGTGGGTCTCATGCCATCAAGTGTAAGTAAAGTAAACTCCTATTAGTGTACAACCCTAATAGTTGATTGTGTCAAACTGTTCCAATGCAAACCAATAACTTGCTCATGAGCAAGTATCATCAATGGTGACCTGAAAAATAGATTAGTGGAGGTGAGCTTAAGAGCCTAGTAGATCTTACACAAAAACATCTCAAGTATTATAATAGTCAAAATACAAACATGCAAGCACTTGAAAACCATTAGACATTTCGACGATTCAATTGTTTAAGTTAACGTTAAGACCAAAAGAGGTTCTCCTCGACATTCCAACTTAGGTTCGGTGTACTCAGTGTAACACCCAAGATCTATTGCACACTTCAAGACCCTATCTCAGGGTTGATGTGTAATACCCAAGAATTTTGTCAAAAAATTTAAAATAAATAAAATAAGTTGAATAAATTAATTTCAAAGATTCTAAGAAATTTTGGGTGCAAATGGTGGGTTGGCACATGAAAAAATAATTTATATCGGAGATATAATAAAAATTAGGATAATTAAATGAAAATTACAATTTAGTAGAATTAATTATAAAATTTAAGGAATTGCTTAAGAAATAAATAAAAATAAAGTATAAATACACATATTGGCTAATAAGGTATGTGTTAGCATAATAAATGTTAATACTACATATTATAAGAATATGTACATAGAAAAAATCATAGAATTAAATAAAATGTATTTATTAAAAATAAATCAAACATTATGTAAATAATAGGATGTAATTTATAAATTATCATCTGAAAATGAAATATAAAATAAATAAAAAATACATGGAAATGGTAAATATGAATTATTTAATTAAAGAATTAAAGAAATGAAAAAATATCTGATAAATACAATATTAAATAAATTGGAAAGGGAAAATTATCAGTAAGTACATAAAATAGAATAATTTGTACAATACAACTAAGTTTTTTTTTATCAATTAGAAAGTGTAAAATTGCTAAAATTCGGATTATAGAAACTTTAGAAAGTGATTTGGTAATTAGAAACACAATCCAACAGTCCAAATTCGATCTGTCCGATCCAACGAATAAGATCAAAGCCTTAAACAACGTCCAGGAGCACCGAATCACGAAGATCTGACGGTCTGCAATCAACAAGATCGATCCAACGGCTCAAATTGAGGCACACGACATCAATCGCGAACGAGATCCAAAAACGCAACTCGAGGATGATCAACGGTGCCCAGTGGATTCCTTAAATTCAATCACGACGCGCTACCGCGATCGAGGTTGATCAACAACCCATAAAGACGCGTTCCGAATCAATCGCGAACCCAATGCTGCGCTCGAGGTTGATCCGAGCGTCCACATCAAATCCGTTTTCATAATCGCGATCTGCCGTGCTGCTCGAGAATCATCCAACGTCTGAGATTTAATCCGCCTGATCCAACGGCCGAAAATCCATCCGCAAAAACGAGTTCGCGATCTGGTGATGCGGTCGAGGTTAATCCAACGGCTGAGATTTGAGCTCCGATTTATTAAACGAAAATCCGAAATTTAACCCGAGAAAAATCAGAAAAAATTCCAAAAAAATTCCCAAAAACTTTCTATAAGCTTGGTTTTCCAATTCCAAGCCAACTTGCTATTTTCCTATGCTTGGGGGGCATGAAAATTTAAATTTTTGCAAATTTCTCACCCAAAAAACTTACCATTTTACACACTTTTGAAGCCTATATAAACCCCCCAATGCTCACAACTCAAACCATCCCAAGCAACAAGAGTTGAGTTGTCATCTTGTGCTTCAAGCCCTCT
>JAJIYU010003057.1:0-27923 GCA_030144865.1 Tinospora cordifolia | reverse complement strand
CAAGTTGGTATATACAGGTACAAGTTTAAGCTTGGAAATGGCATAGTTACAACTAGATATGATGAAAACAAACTCAAAATAGACATTTTTGATATGTAAAAGTATAAATATAATGATTTTAAATGTGTTTTTACATTTACAAAGTTTAGCATGCGCCACACAAAACTAATCCTATTGAGTTGATAAATTTGTAATAATGGTATTAGGTCTTAGTTCCTTTTCCTTTTTTTGATATTTAATTTTATGTCACCTTGTTTCTTGACCTATACTTTGCTAATCTGGATTCGATCATGCTTAGCTTAATTTATTAATTTATTGTTTATGTGTATTTTTTTTTCAATCTTGTCATATGAGAATTAACTTATAGAAACTTTTTTTGAGAACATTTTCAATTAGTTTTTAAGCTTTTATCTGTTTTCAATTTCATTTATTAATTTGTTTCTCTTCTTATATTTTTGGTAAAGCATATCAAATCATTTATAATTAATTAGATTGTTAATATTTTAAAACTTATTCTGCTATGTTGGTTGATGTAGTTAAAAATGATACATAATTATCAGTATTTATAGTTTTCTATTAACAAAATATGTTTTTTTACTTCTAGTTGAATTTCATTTAAATTTTGTCAAATTTTATCACATTTTTACATTTTTAATTAAAAATGAAAATTTCACCAAACATTCTTTAAATTTTTGAGCATTGTTGAATTATTTTAGGAAATTTTTATAACTTCAACTTTACATTCACTTCACTTTGATGGTTAAAAAAAAAGAAAGAAAATAATTCATAGAAGCTCGCTAAAGTTCGGAAAGTTTTTGAACTATATTTTTAATCAACAACGGCTAAATTACAAATTCTTCCAAAGAAGAGAAATATATATGCAATAGACCAATAAATAGGGTCATGATTTAAGCTAAGATCACAACCATCTATGGATAAATAGGGTCATGATTTAAGCCAAGATCACAACCATCTATGGTGATGAAGGCAGTCCCTAACACATTAGTTTCTACCAACGTCTTAGATGTCAAGACAGACTATCAAACAATAATCTAACATTAAAAAAAATGAAGAATCCCTACCAAACACAAGAAGGAAAAGAGAAGGAACATCCGCAAATGCTTCTTTCATTTAAATTGCTAAAGTGGAGGCATTAATGCAACAATTAAAGTCATCACCAGGTGACCTTGTGTTATGGTCACAGGCACCTCTTGAAAATAACATCCTGTGACACAGGCTAAGATTGACCTAAGTGGTCCGAACCTTGCCCATATCCCACATAGATGGAACTTCATGCAACATGATGCCTCTTCTTATTGTCAAAAGAAGGAGAAAAAAAAATAAAATAAAAAAAAAACTTGATTCTAACCTTTCCATGAGCCCACAAACGTGCATGATTCATATTCATGAAGAGATTTGAAAACTATTAGGAGGAAAAAACCAAAAAAAATGAAAAATGAACTACCTCTCAGTAAACTCTTTATAATAGTCTGAAAAATCCTCCCCAAGCCTGTCCGATGGTTGTCCTGTCACAATCTTGTAACCACAGAGACTATTTGTAGCGTTAGGAGTCTGTGACAAGGGTTGAAGCATCATAATCAGCAAAAGCCTGTGAGGCACTATAAATAGAAACATAAAACCAAAAAAAAAAACCCAAAAAAAAAAGTAAAGAAAAAAAGAAAAAGAAAGAGAAAAAAAAAAAAAAAAAACCTTATGGGATAAATGGTGAAAGGTGTATAATAAGCATTCAACATATGTAAAGTTCATCTCCTCTCCAGTCTTTCTCCGAGGCATGTACTTCTGAGGAAAAAAAAAAAAAGCAGTGAGTTCACAAAGAATGCAAATTTCTTAAATTAATTGGTGGTTGTAGAAGCAAGGATTCAAATAATACCACCAAAACAACAGGGCTTGAGAAGTAGGAAAAGGTAGCATAATTTAGCCCGAGGACTGACACATATTGTTGGTCAAAGAGTCTGCATTGAGAAATACGAATTTCCTAATGGTGCAGACTAGTAAAAATAACGTATATGCTATATGATAAACTGATAACTAAAACATTTCCATACCAGCATATTTTACACATTAAGAAATCTGACAGATTGCTTGAAAGGTTTGCACACCTTCAAAAGCTGGACGACAGATGGAAGAAGTTGGCGTGAATCCTGTGGTGTCGTATAAGGTGAGCTTTCAGCAAGGTTCTTAAGCAAGTCCAGTTTTCTTTCTTCAGGAAGCTGACAGGAAAACCATTCAATTGAATTTTAAGTAGCATGAAAACAGTATTAGCCACAAACTTGTTTTCATGTTCCATAAGAGGGACTGCAGCTAAGGGATGTACAGAAGTGAATGCTCTAAGGAATAAATAGAAGTACCATAACCAGGAAAAAAAATAGAAAAAAAAAAAGAATCCTTCTATTTGAAACAGCAAAATAAGCTAGCAGCTCTAGAATAAGAAACGTGGAATGCATTAATGAGTGTAGGCATAAAATGTCAAAAGTTGAGCATATCTGATGAAAAGAAGCCAACAAAGTGACTGGTGAATAATGATAAAGTCCAGAAAGCTTTTACAATGGGAATAATTGAATGAGATGGAAGAATAAAATTAGAAAAACAGCCGACAAGATTAAGAAACGACAAATAGAAAGTGGTGGGCTAATTTGCAATTTTAAAATTTTAGGCCAGTTTGAATTAAAAGCAAGTCAAACTTAAACCCTCCCCCTGCATTACGACTGTGAACAGAACCCTCCCTCTCTTCTTCTTCTTCTCCAAAATAAAAAATCATAAAATAACAAAAACCTTTCTCCTCTAAGAAAGAACATAAACTATTAGTTTTAAGCCATCTCTAACAATAAATCAACAATTCAAAGTGTTTTTCTCGCATATTCTTAATGAACTACAATTTACAAATAGATGTAGAAGAATTTGTTGGGAAGTAAGAAGCCCCTTTGTTCCTGCTCGAATAGAAAATAATTTACGTTTTTTTTTATATACTGTATTTCTCAAAGAAACAACAGTGATGGTTCCATTTGCACTTCCATCTTTCCAAGAAGGAAATATTTAATGGAACAGGAACCTATAAGCCATTACATTACTGCTTCTCGACAATATGTATCCATTTTTCATGAATTAAAAAAATAACTCATTTGCCCCCAAGGGCGATGGTGTGGTGGTCAAGTCGGGTTCGTGCTCCCAAAGTGTCACGGGTCGGAGTCTTGCCCCCGCCATTCCTGTTGTCTCCCGGGTCCTGGTCTTGGGGCGGACAAGGGTAGCCCCATGGTGGATTAGTCGGGCCAAAGGTCCAGATACCACCACCATGACTTCAAAAAAAAAAAAAAAAAGAAAAAGAAAAAAAGCTCATTTGTTTCTTGTCCCAAAAAAGGGGCATGATATAAGGTTCAAAGATACAGCATGTAGAAACTGAAGAAACAAGTAATAAATGGAGAATTTTTCTGAAATTATGTCGTCTGTATGACAGCTACAAAATACAAGGAGAACAAGGGGTCCACAAAAGATTGTCCAAAGAAGTGTTAGCCTAGCAAAACAAAAAAAACAAAAAAAAAAAAAAGGTCTCCCCTAGAGATAGATTAAACAATTCTTACAAATAAACAGCCGAGTGCATTAAACATTGAGGTAAAGGCTTAACCTTTCCATTATCCAAATGGCAAACAGGATTAGCACAAAATTTAATTGGCTGACTCGTTATCCTATCCACAAAAGAATAAAATAAAATAAAACAAAAATACACGCACACACACCAAAGAAGAGATGCAGAGATAGTCTTTTTTTAATAGGATCAAAATTTTAATACTTTGATAAATCATGAACCCTAATGAAAGCCAGCATCTTAGCTTGGTTAATTAGTTTAAACAGGCTAAAGACATTAGATAATCTTCAGAAATGCCTCCCTAATCACACACTAAACCCTTCTATGTGTATATTGTCCAGGAACAGTAGGAAGACAATCCACCACATCTTCGGGGAGTGCAAGGTGACGCAGAATATAGGGGGTAGTGGAGCCAACAAAACAGTAGCATTGTCCCCCCTCCTGCAGGTTCTTTGTTTCAGACTACGGAAAGTGTCTTATCAACTAGAATCCAACAGTATTGGAAGGTCATTTTGGAAGGTCATTTTGGTAGCAGTCTGTTATACTATATGGGAAGGACGGAACGTCAGACTCTTTTTGGATAATAAAAAATCGGAACGGATGTTATGGGAGAGATCCAATATTTTGTTCACTACCTGGATCTCAGCAACAAAGTTAGGAAAGGGATATCATTTAGGAGACTAGATATGTAATGGGGGGGAACAGTCTACAATCTTTATAATATGTAACCATGTCCGGATATCTCATTCAGCTTTTGTACTTCTTTTTCATTATTAATAAAGTTTCTGTTTCAAAAAAAATAATCATGAACCAATCCAAAATCCAACTTTGGAAAGAATATGAGCAGTACAAATAAAAGAAGAGGGCAGAAAATAAGAGCTCTAAGATCCAGTTTTAAAGGAGCCAAATGAGAATTCATAACGGTGAACAATCTAAATTCTAAATTGTTCGAGTCTCCATACTCAGATATTTACTGAGAGATCCACTACCTTTCATTGTAACACTAGAGATCAGCATCTTCCACTTTGAAACAAAAAATCCAAGAAAAAATATATATACATCTCCCCACCAAGCTAGAATCTGTAATGAAAGTGAAATGGGATTGTTCTTTTGGCCTCCTATTACGTTGTGTCAATGTACCCTAGGACCAATTGCTTTTGTCCTTAATTTTTTACTCTCATAAGTTGTGAAGAAATTTATATTCAAATTGAACTCAACAAAGCTTCTACATTACATGGGGTGCTCAACATTGAACAACCACATGCTTAACAAAAATGACGAAAAAGAGAGAGGAAACAAGAAAGACAAATTCACAAAAATTATTCTCTAAACTATCTTGGTTTGCGCAAAATTACCTTGTCAAAAACAGGTATAATATGCTTGTTTAAATAATTAATAAACTTGCTGTTTGAAGCACCCCTCTGTCAAAGCAGAAAAGAAGAGAAAGAAAAGAAACCTTGTTAATTGAAATCCCAATAAAGAAAATTTTCAACTCAATATATTGGTGGAAAATGTGAAAATCACTCAATACCATGAAAAAAGGAAGAGCCATATAGAGGCACGATATTAGTCTGTCAATGTGGTCACCATCTGATACCTATAACACCATTTGAGTACATCACACATATGATGAGAAAGAACAAAAAACCCAAAGATACAATGCTATGCAATTCTGAGTTGAACCTTAGAGAACCTTGTCAACATAATTTCTTTGTTTTTTTTCCTTCAAAAAGTAATAATGCAATACTAATCTAGAGTATCACGGAACCCTTGGCAACACTTACGTTGAACTGAGCGTCAAGATCGGCCTGGCCTTCAATAATCTCGATAAGTTCTTGTACTCGCTCTAGAGGAGCACCTTCTCCAAACATAGTTAAACTTCTCAAGAAATCCATAAACATTTTGAACTCTGCCCCAGTAACATCTTGTAAACTCTGAAAATAGCACATATCATCAGAATCTTCTTTTAAACAATCAGAATTCCGATAATTCTTTTCATAAGAAAAAAAATATTTGTTCAATCCCACTAAATATTAGTACAATGGAAGAAATCTATTATAAAGATAAAAGATATGGACATAAGTGCTTCTACACAAAAAACCAAGCTTAGTTTTCCTTAATAGAATAATTTCAGTAGCATACCTTTTTCACTAAATCAGTTATATGTCTCTCCATTTGCTCTTGAGGCTTTAAGAGTTCAGATTTCAGAGGAAATACCTGTCAAAGTAGTAAAAACTTAGTTCAACACTTTGCAAGTAATTTTATCTAGGGCTGAAATATAGGAAGTGTAAGTAAATTTTATTGTATAAAGAGTTAAATGAAAATAAATGAGACTCCTGATGCTCACCTTATCTCTAATGAAGGTTAGAACCTTTTCACGGATAGTTTCATCAGTACTTGGTTCATCAGAACTCTCAATATGCTTAAACAAGGCTGTCAAGGAAGCTGAAAAATAGACACATCTAACTTACAATCCAGCATTCTTAGAGCTCTTGCATATAATAATAGTCTAAAAAATACACCACAATGCAAAGCAAGAACCATTCCAGTAAGTACAAATTCTCTCATGCAACCAGCATTATCAGCAGCACAGGACAAACAGACAAGGGAGAAGTAGGGATGATGTTTAATAAAACATCTTGCAGATCATTAATAAGAAAAAACACATTTAGTGGTCCAATAATGATGTGTTACAGAGGACATGACCATGACCTGTTTTTCTCCTCACTGTTGCGCGCTTTGTTTTAAGGATGGAAGACCATGTATCATCTGTTCATTCATTGCAGCATTTATTCGAAGATTTGGGATGGGTGGAGAGGCTTTCTGATGACAGATTTCTAGCCCCTACGTCTCTTGAGGATTGCATTTCAGTTCCCTGACCATGGTGAGTCCAGTGGTGTGAAGGATGCCATGTAGTTGGCTTCTCTTGACTATGGCAACGGTGTGCTAGTGGAAAGGGAGGAATGAGAAAGTATTCTGTGGAAGAGCTTGCGAGGAGGACAAGTTGTGGGATACCACTAAATTCATAGCAAGTGCATGGTCTTACACTTTCAATGTGGGAGTCAATCTTTATTTGGGGGATTGGTTGGGTGATCGGGAAGCAGCTTGCGATTTGTTTCTGGGGTCTTCTCTTTTGTCTCCATGCACACACCATTGGAGCTTACTTCATACAGTTTTTTTCCACAGTTTATTTAATAGTTTTTATTTTTCCTGAACAAAATGATGCATATGCCTGACATAAACCAACACGATGAAGCCTTCACAAACTACAAGGATAGGCTTTATAAATTGCTTCCTTTAATCCACACTATTAAATACAAAAGCAAAAGAGTGTTTGTCTGTGTGTGTGTGTTTATTTCTTTTGAGAAAGAAACAAGTTATTACTATAATTAGGAAAATAAAGAAAAAAAGAAAGCCAAAGTTGAATATCAAGAACCTCCATCTTTATAGTAAATAACCAACCCAAAACAAAAGACCATGGATGAAACACAATCCAAACATCTAGCCAATCCCCCATCCAATTTGCTAAAGAAAGATCACTAATGATATTAGCCTCGAAATGTCATAAGCTTCCAATGATCGAACTTGGTAGATTCACAAAGCTGATCCACATCCTTACCCCAAGGCTTTCTTAACAACAGATGAGATATTGAGCCTTCGAGGTAAAGAAAAACAAGCTGCCAAGGTATTCGGCGGGAGGAATCTATTACTCAAGTAATAGTTCCACCAGCCCTAAAATATATATAGCCATAGCGGCAAGCTTAGAAAAAAAAAATAGGTGATCAATAGACTTGCCATCTTCATAGCAAAACAAATAGCAATAAGGAGATAAGCATATGGAAGGCAACTTTTTTCTGCATGACGTCCAATGTGTTCGGACATTCATGAGCCCAAGTCCAACAGAACACTTTTAGCCTTAAAAGAAGCCTGTGAATGCCAAATAATGGGAGCTAAGGACAATTGTCTAGGCTGGGGAGGACATAAGAGGGTGGCTTAGAGAGATTTACGAGAGAATGAGCAATTTGTCTCCGAAGTCCAGAAGAACCAACTTGGATGGGTGGTTAATCTAACATGCTGGAGGGAAGACACGAAAGAGTTGGCTTTGATAATTTTCGATTGGTTAGATTTCATGATCCAAGAGGTTTGAGAAGGAAGCGTGAATCAGGGCTATGGGATAAAAGGGCTATGATAGGTCGGCTGTGGAGAGAAGATATCTTGTAGAGTCTAGGGAAAGATGTCATTTATGGATGCATGTGGACCAATCCAACTATCTTCACATGAGACATTGATCAACTCTGCCCATTGGAGACTGATGAGAAGAGCCACCACTTGACATAAAATGATAATGAATTTTCATGGACCTCTATACGTGAACCTCCTCAAAACCTACCAACATTAGCCCCACCTAAAAGATCCATGCTACCATATCTTGGAGATAATCCTTGCCCGAAGAGAGTCTCTCCCTCAAGAATATCTGTATCCATTTGTCACAAAACGAAATGTTTCATCTTGAAATGTTTTTGACATCAAACCCCCTTCCTATGAAGCTCGTTGGACAATCTTCCAATTCACAAGGCACTTTAGCTCCTTAGCCCCCTCTACGCACCAAAAGAAATGTTTGATCCAACTCTCAATTATGTCGGCCACAACATGAGGAATCTCAAAGAGAGACAAATAGTGAGGGGATGGCATGAAGAACAAGGCAAATCAAAGCTAGTAGCCCTCCTTTTGAAAGAAATGCAAATGTTCACCCATCAAGATGTTTAGAAATCACATCAACCACCAGACTCCAAAAGCACATTGTATCTAGGATCATCCCCCAAAAGGAAGGACCAAATATTGCAACCTCCATGAGACCAAGCAAAGACCTCATTGAACTTGCTAACCTCAAAAGCGGCTCTAAAATCTAAATTGACACCCACCATCAAGTACTTGCACAAATTAACTCTTAAACCAAAAAACTCACAAAATCATTGAAGGAGCATTGAAGCATTGGAAATATTTTTAACTTACCCTTAAAGATGAAAAAGAGTGTCATCAACAAACTGAAAATGGGATGGGTCCATGTAATCATTCCAAGCGCGAAAACCAACCACAATCCTGGATTCCTATAGCTTAGAGAAATTAATCTTCCCAAACATCTGCTACCAAAGTGAACAAGGGTCACCTTGATGAAGACCATGCCTAGCTCTTATAATTCCTTTAGGACATCCATTGACCAGCATAGAGTAGGAAACTACTTGGAAATATTGCATCATCCAAGAGGTCCAATTATCCCTAAAACCCTTCCTTTAATGGCTTTATCATTACCACAAATTCTTAATTTTTATCGCCTATGTGTTGCATCTAATCCTTTTCATTGTATTTTTCAAAACTATTAGTCTATTCTCTCATTTTTTCTCCAATTAAAATTATTCCTACCACTTCACAAATATGGTACTTTTAAATCTTTATTTTTCCAAATCAATCTTTAACATTATTCCTACCATTTCTCCAATACATTTATTTTAAATTTGTATTCTTCTAAATAAATTTTGGTTCATATCAATAAGGCTTTTTAGGATTTAGGTTCAAGAAAAATAGTGAAATCGATTTGACTAAATGAATGTATTATTTCTTATAATTATTCTAGAACTTGTTCTAGATTACAGTTTAACAATTAGCTTCTAAAAATTTTCAAATAAACATAAACTTTAATAAAAACAAATAAAAATCAAGTACATACCTGTGACATGTATAACTCACCACATGTATAATTTGGTCCCATTTTGCATAGGCAACCCTTGACACCACTAATGTACTCTTGATTTAGTCTTATGTAGCATATAATGGAAAATCTTCAAGAGCAATTCAAAAAAGGGGAAACCATAATCACTCATCTCAGAAACTTATATTAACGCATTAGATTTGGTTTACATCTCCAGGACGATTCAGCAGGAATTCATTTCTTTACCACTACTCAAGCTCAATGGAAAACAGTGACATTCCATGATTTAGTTCTTTTAGAAAACAAAGAATGTTATGCCAATCAAATAAAAAAAGAAACTAAAGCAGAAGGAACTATAATTAAACAAGAGGTTCCAAATAATTTCATACAGAATATAAGCACGCACAAAATTCTATAACAAGCACATCTTTTATAGGCATCCGAAGTCCAAACTGACTAATTGGTTCCTTTTGGTGTTCTTATCAGATTGTAAATCAAAATCAAACCAGTGGTGAGTTCAGTTGAGAATTCATGGAAATCCATAATATTAATTTAGTCTCATATTTCGTACATTAAATAGCCGTACAAGGCACACTCCCTTAATGGGAAACAAGGTTGCATGTCTCCAACATTCCCAAATCTTGCAGTGATGGGGGCTTCTTGCAACAGGTACACTGTTATGGTCATCAGGATATAAGCATTCTTTTAAGTTTGAACTAAATAGTAATGCAGGCTGATTCATGGGTTCAACTCCTAGCCTTCTCCCTAAAATTCTCCAAATTTCTCAAGGAAGGTGGATCCGTCTTATACCTTGGGTCTCCCTAGTCCTAGCCTTATGATGCCCTGTAGATTCGTTAGATCGTAAGGGAAAGATACAATGGTCTAAAAAAGCAAAAAATAAATAAAAATAAAAATAAAAATTGCAGGATGATAGACCACTATTTAGGCAGCACGTTGAACCAATTCAATCTGCACATTAGTGATTTGGTTGCAATTCACAAAAAATTCAGTCCAATTTAACCTACTCATTTATGATTCACAAGTACTAATTTTTGGTGAACTAAATCATGAACTTCACTAGAACGCCTATTGGAGATAGAATTCCTACTCAAATGAAACACTAACCTCATAAAATTAAATAATAATTAACTAAGAGAAAATGAAATTAAGCAATTGAATAATAAACAACTAAAATGTTTTTTTGTTTTCCTTCACCAAGAAGGAAGGAGCAATCTGCAAGCTCAAGCCACTGTTTCTAGTCCTCCTCCTCTTGCTCAAGGAATGAAAATTCACCGAATTTAGGCGAAATTTGACTAATTATTTCAAATTGTTTGGCTATCTAACCAAAGTTTAATTGTAAAAGAAAATTTACAAAAAAATTTGAAGATTTCAATGAATTTCAATGAGTTCATAGATAAATAATATAAAATGAGTACATAGATAAATAATATAAAATCTTTCACATATACAATGGACATTAAATATTGTTAATGTTAAAACACATGTTTGAAACTATTATATTTATACTTTTATATGTAAAATGTATCGATTTATATTTATTTTCATCATTTTTAGTAGAAAGTATGCATATATTAGCATTTACATAGATTTTCTTAAACTTCTCTAAGTCAACAAATTTAAAAAAAAATCTCTCAAATTTCTTGAAATCTTCGAATTAATTTTAATTTTTAAAGGTCAAAGTTTAAAGCAAAATTGAATTTTCATTCCATGCTTTTGTTATCATAGCCACAAGTAGTTACAAAATCTAAACTTATTTTGTCCAATTTGGGTGCAAAATTTTCACCCACAAGATAAGAAAAATAACACAAGCAACAGTACCTTCTAACTTCTAGGAGCATGTCACTCAATTTCATCGTCTTGCATTCTCTACTACATCAAGAATTCTATTTTCCACTAGAATAAAAGTCAAGATTGTTAACAAAAGGTTGATAAACATTACAAGGCCTCCAGCTAAAAGTCATGATTTTTAAAGAGAGCTTTGACATGTGTTGCGTTATGATTTCATCATTTTGACATTTGCATGGTTCCCATGTTCATACCTGGTAACTGTTTCTTATTCTCTCTTTTGTCTCGCTACGTGCAGGATAGAATGACATTGGAGTACAAATGATTGCTTGATATCCACTGTTGGACCTCTACCTATCAAACACAGTTTTTGGGTCCAATAATTTCCAACAATGATAGGCGTCAGGAACAAATTAGTTATCTTTTCTTCTTGTATTGCAACACTCATCAAGCATCACTATTAATAGCATTTAAATAAAAGTTCAGTGACTTTATACAATCGTGAAAATCAACAGATTTTCTCTTTTTCTGCCCCCTTCAAAATGAGTTGCAATTGATACAAAGCTATATAGAAAACAAGAAAAAATAACAGCAACAACAACGTAAGGGGAAAAAGTAAAGAGGACAAAGAGCAGGATTTGACAATAAGGAGAAAAGGAAAGGCAGCTACAATACAAATGAATGAACCATTTGAAAGCAAGACAGAACTGCAAGATGATGAAACAAGCCAACCACATTATAATACTCCAAATAGTTAAAAGTGTTCTTGAATCTTGATATGATACAAAAATAAAAACAGCAAAAGAAAAAACTAGTGCATCACAGGACCATGCAAGAAGTACTTTTTAATATCAAGAATGCAGTCACAAATATCAACCTCACACAGGACCAACCAAAACAGTTGAGACCTGATAGCAAGAACACAAGTTACCTTTAGCATCTTGTCTTAACAAGGACATCAGGGCTTTGTGAACAGCATCACGCTCCACATTTTCCTCTAGAAGCATCAAGAAAGAGCCATGGTGAAACCAATAAAAATGAAGGAAAACTGTGAATGGGTTCTAGAGATCATAGTCAGACTCATATAACTACCAGCTGTAAGTAGCTGTCCAAGAACATCAACAATCTTAGACACATATTCCGGTGTATCCTTGCAAAGAAGAGGAAGTCCACGTATCGCTTGTACTCGGACCTGTACTCATAAATGCATCACCAGGAATTCAGTCTTTAAACGATTGAGTTTGACAACCAAAGTTCCAAAACATGGTACAAAAATCAGATTATCATCAAAATGAATCATAGTTGAGTGCCATTTTTTCGAATGGCATACACTTATCAGTTCTCCACCTAATCAAGATTTCTAGCACCAAAAACAGGGTAGATACAATATTTTTAAGACACCAAGGCAATACCTCAGCAATTTGCCTTGTCTAGGAGAGGCATAGTCTAGGCAATATTAAAGATTATGTATAGCACCCCAGATAATTAATTAATTATTCTAAGTCCCTAAACAGTTAACATCCAAAATTACAGATAACTAATTGTACTCTATTGCAAATGTTAAAATTCATAAAATGATCCAAAACACTTAACCTTCAGTAAAATTATGCTCAGAAACATTAATCCATACCACAATAAACATTATCTAAAAGGTTCAAAGGTACAAAATTCAAATATCTATCAATAGAGGGTCACTGATGATCATTGAACATCTTGACAACATTTCTTGTTCAAAATAAATGGAAGAATGATTTGAGGGAGAGAAAGCTCCGAGGGTTGATTGTAAAAAGGTGCATTTATCAATTTGAAGACTTCTTTTAAAATTAGAGAGACCCCCTAAACTTTTTAAATACTTGCACAAACCACTATTGCTTGTCTAGCTCAGCACCTAAGTGTTTTCTCCCAAAATTGTCAAGGCATTGCCCAAGTGACACCTTGAAAACACTAAGTAAATGTGTGTGTAGCAATGAGATGCTAAAAAGTTTCATTCTTCCCAAAGCATGCCTAGACTTGTGTAGGTAATTTGGGTTGTCACTGAAAATGACCCTCAAGCTAGACAGTAAAGAAAGTAGTAAAGGCGAACATAAACATTAAATTGAGTCATAAGCAAAAGACAAGACAGAACCGCTAATTAATTATTCATTCAGCTCTTTTCTTGTACTACACCAACTGCAATAGTAAAGGTGCTCCACTAAATCTATTTTGGCCATCAATCTATTAATTATTGATAACGTGCCATTTTGATGTATAATTAGATACATTTATAAGCATTTTAGGAGCATATTTGCCTTTAGCATGTTTTGGCATATTTTGGTTATTTTAGCATCTTAGTTTAGTTTACTTTTGCAATTTTTTTGTTTAAATTGCTAACAATTATGTAGCTCAACCATGTTTGGCTTAATAGATCTGTTACTTATTTTGATTGGTTTTGTAGGTGAATAAAGAGGTTAAGGAAGGGTGAAAAATGGTAAAAAAGAATATAGAAAAGTGTTCTGAGGCATTGCACAACTAAAGACTAAGGATTAAAGAAGAAAAACACCCAAAAAGTAGCATTGTGGGCATTATTGTGCCATACAAGGCACGGCAATTTCTGCTTTTACGCGACTTCAATAAAATGCTCATATATCGCTCGTTTCAACTCAGAATTGCATGCCCTTTTTGTAATTATTCTAGACTTCGGGGGCTATTTTTACAGGGGAATTTGAGACATAAAAGGGTAGTCAAAATAGTTGAAAAAGTCAGAGAAATCAAGAACAATATAGCAAAGACTTCTTCATTCGTGTTTTGGGTCATTTTACTGTGGGTTTTCAAGTAGTCTCTCTTACCTGTATAAGTACACTTTTAAGGTTTGCTAAGGGGGAAATTCCTTTTATTCTTGATGATGACCATTTTTAATCTACCACAGGGGATGTACTTGGTAAATTTGAAACCCTAGATCTTCCATCTACTGTATTCTTATTCTTTTGCATGATATTTGTTTGATTAAATGCCTACATAGTTCAGAATTCACTTATTCTTTAATTTTAACCGTCTAAATAAAGTTTATAAACTTCAAACCAGCATTTGATACATAATACTCCCTGAGGGACAATATCAGTCCAATTGAGATTTACTACTACATAAGACAGTTGTGTACCGCAGACTGTTCTTAATCAATTATTAATCCATCCCTTGATGGATTCACTTGCTGAAATTTATTTGATTATTGATTCCATTTGAATGTACATGTGATGTATGAGAAAGAAAGAACTTGTGTGAATAAATCTGCACCTTAAAAAACCTAATTCTTGGCAGGCAAATGCATACATGTGGCCCCATTTCTTGATTGGAAATGGCATATTAATTAGATTTGTTACAAGCAAATGAAATGTTGATAATTATCAACCCAAAAGATAGGGTGTGGATTGAGTTAATTCATATAATCACAGGTCATAACATGCTCTAGCTCTCTTTACCCATCTAGGACTAACAATGATAATTGATGGGATCATGTTATAAGGCAAATGCCATTCACCATGAATAATTATAAACATATTGGCATTTCATAATGAAAAAATAAAAACACAATTACACTTTAGACCATTTATTCACTGTAATTTTGAGAAAAATTCCAGATGAATTCAAATAATGAAACTCCCAAAGCATATCACAAACTCTAATAACAAAGTTTTAATTATGAAACAAACACGCCCAGAAACCTAAAGAATTGAGCATTTATACCGCAGATCTTATCCAATAAACAAACTCGCAAATTCAAATCATTTATAGTAACCGCTACAATTCAAATGCACAACCAAATATTGAGACCTTATTCCTCTTTCAAGAAACTTCTCGAAAACACCACAAACTGACGCAACTGAACCTCCTTATCAGAATTGAATCTAGACAAGCATCCATAACTACAGAAAATAAAATTAAAACAGATTAGTCAAATGAAAAAAAAAATACTCACCCCAAGCTCCTCTTCTTCACACAAATCAAAATGGGCTTCGACAGCTTGGCTTGCAAGCGTCGGGAAGAACTTGAAAAACCTAGGAATAAGCTGCGCCGCTAATTGCTTGGCCTTTATACTTCCTTTCGCAGCTCTAATTATACCCTCGTAGTCCTTAACATTCTACAAACCATTCAAACCCCCCAAAAAAGAACAAACAGTTAATACAAAATCATCAAACAAAAACACCCAATAAACACAACGAAAGCCCTAAAAACTGAGACTTGGCAGAGAAAAAACTCCACAGTTACGTCAACAACCTGAGACTTGTCCTTCGCTTCATTGAGCCGCTCGCCGTACTCGTACAGCTTCTCGATTTCGCTTGTATCTTCTGCAGCGTCGGACATGGCAAAACTGTACTAAAAGCTGTGAGAATCAAAACGTGGGGTGTATTGGTGAAAATGGATCGAAGACTAGGGTTTTCTGAGAATTTTTCTTACTTAGCAAGTCTTTATTGAAAGTTCGTACAGCTACAAAAGAAATGAAGAAAGAAGAGGTTTAGCAGTTTCCAAAATGTACTGTTCTTGTCTCGTGTCTTGAAATGTTAACAATACAAGCTCAGATGGGCTAGGGCAACTCTACCCGCTGTACAGTACAATCACATTTTAGGAAATCACTATTTTTCAAAAAATTATGTCATCTCCTTGTCAAACTTAATTAGTTTTATATTTTATTTATTTTTTAATGTTATCTTTCCAAAAATGGATCAAATGGCAAGGAGAATGCACTATGTTGAGGCCAGAGCTCGAATAGCTCTAAAAATGAGACCAAAGAACACTGCCTAACCATAGAATTTGAACCAAAATAAATAAATAAGACAACATATGATAATTTTTAAACAAGTAAAGGGACTTAGTTCATTAAATTTTTATTTTAGGGAATATGCAGTTTTAGACACATTAAATCTTTTGTAGCATCAGCATGTCCAAGAGTGGCTTGAAAAGAAATAAATATTCTATCTATTTTAAAATTTTAAACTATTATTAGGGCATCCCTTACGCCCAAACGCCCAGTCAGCACCGAGCGTTTGAGCGAGGTAGCCAAATCAAATTTTTAAAAAATAAAAAATAAAAAATAGAACAATCGGAGTATTGAGTGCTCGATTTGCACCGAGTGCTAGCACTCAATGCTCTGTAGCTGAGGTGACGCTCAATGGAGCGCCACCTCAGCATGCCCAAACGGGCATAGCTGATGCCCTTATATCTATTTTGTTATTTTTTTTTCAACTTGACTCGCATATTTGCTTATGATGCTACCATTGCCCACTAGTTGAACATGAACCCTAATTTCATTTATAGTATAACGTTCATTTTATTAGCTAAATCTACATTTGGGAGCAATTGTAATTGTAACGACCCGTATATTCAAGAAATTGAGTCAATTGACTCAACATGTATTTTGATGTATTAATTAATAGATTATAAATAAAAATACATGATTTTACGGGTATTGTATAATATAATGTGTGAATTAAATGGTAATATATGATTTTTAAAAATAAAATTAATTAATGTGAGTATTAAAATAAAAATGATAAATCCAAACATTTAATTCAAGTATATATATATATATGTATACATATAGTTGTGTATGAATATATAAATGTGCTTGGTTGAATTAATCAAAAGAAATAAAATGAATAAAATTTTTACATGTATATATATTGAGATATATAAATATATATGATGATGATGATTATACATATGTATATATATATTAATGGATGAAGCAAATAAATGACTAGGTGTATATTTATTTAATTGAGGAATGATTGCTTAGTTGGGAATAACAGTAAAAATAATTGAATAAATAAAAATGTTGGATAAAAGATTATTGTTGGAAATGAAAAAAATAATTAAGTAAATTAATAAATAACAAGATAATATGTATGAGGTGTATTGGATAAGAGATAAATGATGATTTGGATAGATAATTAAGAAAATATAAAAAATAGTTAATTTAATCCTTATCTAGTGACTTGGAAAGATAATGGAAATAATGGAGTTAGTTGGATAAAAATCAAAGGTGGGTGAGTCATGAATTAAAACTTATCTTGAGCATTAATGGAACATGGGATCCACCCCAATCCTTCCCTATATAAAGTCATTCTCTCATTTCATTTTCTTCATTCAATCTCTCATTTGCTCTCATAATCCATCTGGGAATCAAAGAAAGAAAAAGGAGAGAAAGAAGAGGAAAAAAATAAGAGAAAAAAGAAAATGAAAAGAAAATGAAAAAAAAAAGAAAAAAAGGGAAAAAAAGAAGAGGAGGCGCAAGCTTTGGAAATCCGACATTTCGAGTAAACTATTTTTTACCTCTTTTCAATTCGAAATCATTATAAAAATTGTGATTTACAGTTTTGATAATGTAATTTTCAATACAAGGCATTAATTTATTACACGACCCAAAAATTAGGGCATATTTTTCCTATGAATGAAACTATATAATATATATATATATATATATCATTATGTTCAGATTTACGATTATAATACAAATATGTATATTATTTGTACCCTCATGGACCAAAGAAAATTATATAGTAGTTAAAAGTTTACACATAGGGAGTATACCCATTAATACTGAAATTTTAGTCATTGGGTACTGAAATATCCAAAATGAAACTCTAAACTCAATGACACTAAAATTAGAATTTTTAGAGGTCAATGGACATATTAAATTCACATTTTTGAGATTTGAGGATTAATTAATAAAGATAAAAAAAATGTATATAGGGTAAAAATAATGATAAATAACAGAAAAAAATGTTATATAATATTGCATAGCATTATGAAATGCTTATTAGGGAAATATATAACATATGAAATAATATTTATGTATTGAACTGTCAAATTTATGAAAGTGGCTGGTTATTGTGTACCAAAAGTAAAATACATGTTGACAATACATATTTATAGTATTTTGAGTCAATATAAAGGCTTAATTGACCTTGTTAACCACATTAACCTTATCGATTTGACAGGTCGGCGATGGTTAGGTTTAGATAGAGTTGATTATAGTTGACAAAGTCAATCCTTTGATTAACCAATGACCATAAAGTTAGAATTTGAGCCAAGTTTTATGTAGATATTAAGAAACTAAGTTGATCACGCAGGCTCAAACGTCAGCGGGATGCGACCGGTCATTAGAGGAGCACCGAGAGCTGAACATCCTTGTGAGTAATATTTTCTAATTTATCACTTAACTTGTTATTCTATCATAAATGAAATTTTCTTACATATTGAAATGCATTTGCAATCTTTAAATGTGATTTAAATAAAAATGTGCACCAAATATCGAGGTCTAGGGGCGGGTTAGGGTATTGAATGTGGTAGAGCATTGAGGACGAGTGGTTGTTGCATCCGGGGGTGTGGTCAAGCTAGGTCTATCAATTGAGGCTCCCCTAGATTATTTAGTGACCACCTAGCATAGAGTGCCTCGAGGGGGGTTCTGTGGGCCTAGATTGGGGTTGTCACTGATACACCTAACCGTCGGGTTTTTCCCGTTTGAGCAGATTTATGTGTTTTTTACATTAAAACTGGTTTCTAAATGGAAGGTGCACAACTGCATAGTGAATTTAGCATTCATTAATTGTTGCATTCATTCGCATTATTATTATTGTGCATTCATATATGACATTGTTTTTCTAAAATTCTTGTTCTAAGTTATAGATTAAGTTACATTACTCACCGAGCCACTGTGGACAAAATTGGCTCACTACTCTAACATTTCATGTTCTTCTTCTGCAGATAAAGGGAAGAAGGTGGTCATTGCGTGAAGCACACCTCGTTTACTTCGGTAGGTTTCCTCGCGTGGTTTACTGTTTTGAGAGTTAGTATAATGTATAAGAAGTGAGGAAAATATTGTAGATATTTTGAATTAGGCATTCCGCTACTGCTACATTTAGGACATTGTATATATAATTAACTTTTGTATCCAAAAAAAAATTTATTGTACTTATTTGTTCTAGTTGCTTCCGCATTTGTTAAAATTACTCTGATAGTGTTATATATGGTGTTGTAAAAGGCTTAACAGTGTTTTGGGCAAGCTCAGTTTAGGAATGAGTTTGTCAGAACATTGTGTCGGTCGGTTCGTCCTTTTCTCTAAGGAAGGGGTCTCGACTATAATTCTAAAAATAATATATTTTTTTAGTTTTTTAAACAACATCACTATTATTTTTCTCTTTTACTTTTATTTGACTTAGACAAATTATGTTTAAAACTTTAATTAAGTTTATATTACGTTCAAAGAGGTTAATATAAATTGTATAATATACCACAATTCGAAAACCGTACGGTATGAGTGCCATTTTGGCATGGATTAGGTTTTTTTTTTTTTTTTTTTTTTTTTTTTTGCAATGGTTTACACATTACACATATAATCTAAATATAAATATAAATATATATATAAATGGCAATATAAATAGTATAAATTAATTGGATAAAAAGTTATTATTTAATGTTGACTTTACACCATAATAATATAAAATTTTAGTATTTCATTATATCAGGGTGAAGATGCCTTCAGAGACTCTTGTTGTTGTCATTCAAAATGACTATGTCAAAAACAATATGTTTTTAACTATTTATAAAGAAAATACTCCTTAATTTTTTTTTAACTCAGTGAGTGCTACTTTTCCAATAATCCTTAAATTATTTGTTGATTTTTAATTAAAAAATTATCAAATAAATTTCCATAAAAAAATAAAGTATTTTAGGAGTAGGTACTAAAAGTTATTTATATTTTTAACCTTAAAAAGTATTTGGGTAAATGTTAACAAGTTCAAGACTTATGTTTAACAATTATTTGTCTTAGAATTTTCAAGTTTCAGACTAATTGGGTTTTATTTTTGCTACATTTCAGTCTCCTCCTATTATTACTTTTGGGAACTTTGAGCCCCTTTTTATTTTCTATTTTTAGATGACTTTTGTGAATTATATTTAAAAAATTTAAATATAATTCACAATATAGGCCGTAAATGATTTTTTTGTGAACTATATTTAAAGTTCTGAATTCATCAAACTAAAATCTAACCCAAGGTATCCATTGCCTTTTCTTTGCAATTAAATTTTTTTAAGTTAATTCTTTTTCATGTAGTTAAATTATGTTAGTGATAGCCCTATATGCATTATTGGCCCCTTTATAAATTATATTTTTTAGATTAAATATTTTATTTTCTAGCATTTTATTCGTTGTTTTACATGTAAAGTGATGCCATTTACAAAGAGAAGCATAGATAATAGCTTTTATACACCCATTGGCATGCCCTTAGCTAATATTTATAAGTATTGGGTTAAGTAATTTTTGACAATTTGGAATTGAACTAAAATGACCCTAAAGTTGTTCCATTTGAAAAGTATACAATTCAAATCAAATCATATCATGACTCAAGTCAACAGTACCAATTTGAAGCCAAAAACCAATTATTACTCGCATTTTGAAATTAATCACTGTTTGAGTTACTCTAAGACCCAAATGAAGGAAGTTATTCAATCTCATTTACTCAACTAAATCTCTGTTAATAATATTGTTTAATATTCCTGAACCAAAAATCTTGGATATATAGAACAGACTGTTATACACGTGGGACTTTGTTATGTACACCAAACCAGAGTTTTGACAGGAAATAATGAACATTAAAATTTATTTTTATAGACCTCTTTCAGGGTAAGTATTCGCTGATTTTGATCATGCCAAGATAGTATTTCCGAGAAGCCAAAAGTACAATCCGAGCTTACTATCTTAACATTTTCTGGAACGCCTTCTACGATCTTATTGACTAATTTTGGATGTAAGTTCATACCTACTGAACTGATTAAATCAGACACAACTGGTTTCCTGCTTAGCACTGCCAATAGGTTTTAACTCTCTGCCACTGCTGCCTGTGTCTTCATGCGAGAAATGAGACCTCAAGCCAATCCAACACTGGTAGTAATCATGGTCCCGGTCAGGTGACTCCAGCGCCCATGGGCATACTCGGGGAATTAGACTGGACTCAAACATGAAGGCCATAGTATCAGATATTCTGAACGGTTTGGCATTGTCTCCTTGTGCCACCGTTGCCTGGCAACAAGAATGAGAACTGTGAAAATTTCCCAATTAGAAGAAGTTTACTAATTTCAGACGAGTGCTAATACCTCAAATGTCTTGGTGTCAGGACCATGGGGAGTCATGCAACTGTGAAGGCTTGCGCCTCCCGGAAGGAAGCCATCAGTTTTAGCCTTCAAAGAGGTCAAAATAGTTATCAGCGAGATCTCTTGAGTAAGCAGAAATAGTTAAATCAATTGAGTAGAAATTATGCCTACTTAATTACTAAGGTAAGAGATCAAATCACTAATTGAACAATTAAAAGAATGGAGTTAGTGATCACAATTGTATGATTTTCACAAACTACCAGAATATTATATTGGGCCTTCCAAAATGATAGTGTTGAATGCTAGGTTATGAGCTTTGAAGAGGATTCTATCATGTAAGGGAAGGTAAGAATAATCTGCAAGTCCTGAATTTAAGTGCTCTTTTACCTCGTAGCTTCCATAAATCAGGCCCATAAATTCACTCATGCAGTTTCGATGATAATATGGAGGCCGAAAAGTGTGTTCAGCAACCAACCAGCGAGGTGGGAAAATGACGAAATCGAGCAGAGCAACCCCAGGCTTCTCAGTTGGTGCAGTCAGTACTGCAAGTTAGTGAGAAAAAAAAAATCATTGATTAACACAAAAAAAATATGAAGAAAATGTATTAAAAAAAGACGTCCAGAACAGGTTTCATGACAAACACACCAGTATTTACTGAAGGATCGCCATGATCAATCAAAACAGTGTTGAATGGGCAGAACTTGCTTAGATCATACTGCAAGGTACACAATGAAACACAATTTAAAGCAGTAAGCTAAAGTTGCTACTTGACAAGTTAAGCCAAGAAGATGTAAAAGGCATGTTTTTCCCAAAAGGTCTCCTTCATATTATGACTTCTGAATGAAGCAACAAGTGACGCACCTTATAAGGTACATAATTACCATGCCAAGAAACCACATTGAACGGAGAAAAATCCTGTACTGCAGTAAACAGTTCACCACCAAACTTTTGTATTATAGTATAGCCTGGGCGAGAGTCCTGTTCAAACCATGCAGTAGGAATCAGAAAATCCCTTGAAGCAGCAAGACCATTGGCACCTACACACAAATAGATCCTTCTCAATTGTAAATACAGTCACTTAAAAATGCAAAATCATGATTTTATGTGGAACCAGTATGCCAAAAGGAAGTTTCATATTTTCTGATTTCCAAAAAATAATGGCACCTATTGGGCCAAGATCAGGAAGCTGAAAATGTGTGCCAAAAATCTCTGCAACATAGCCACGTGAAGGACCATCAGGTAAGTTTATAGCAAAACGGAAGCCTTGAGGCAAGACAACCACTTCTCCAGGGGACACTTGTAACTTCCCACACTCAGTTGTGATCCACAACCCTGGGCATGAAACAAAAACAGAAATACGGTTAAGAATGAAATACAGTGTCTGATGTCGAACACAAAACTAAAACAACATACTTGTAAGGGGAAGATCTGATAGAAGAAATTTTGGGACAACACAGGAAGGATAGGAAGGCTGGTTTTGGAAGGAAAAGCGACAGTGATGATTATCAGGGAAAGGAGATGGGAAGGCATGAACAGTGTGAAACAATTAGACAATTAGAGAATGAATGTTGGGGATTTGGATATATTAAGTTCCCCATTCTGGGTGATTTATCTCAAGGAATGCCCATGGGAAACTTGTGGACCATTAGCCAACATGCATAGTCAGACGGTTTGATCCCTTAGCCTTTGGAAATGATTTATTAGTCAGCCAGTGCAGTTAATTTTGGCCTCATAAAACATCTTGAATTCTTTACATTCCTTGCTTGCATGATTAGTGAAGATTTTCGATAATCTTGTTTGCACTATGACAAACAGTAAGTATACATGAAACCAAGTTGAAGGCCTTGGACATTACATTCAATTGCATTAGGCCAGGATGGGAATTTGAAAAAAAGGACAAAATCCCTCTACAATGAAGTTTCGAATACCAAAAGGGGTCTTAAAAAAGGAGTAGTTGACAGCGACTTGGACATGAGATTCTCTGGTAAAGTTTACTATGTTGCTACTAGTCTATGCAGACTATCATGCAGAAATTTGTGCATCATTATATATTTGTTGTCTCCTGTTATTATCCAAGAGATACTATGAACCCAAGAAATTTCTACAAATTGAAATGCTCAGTACTTTCCCCATGAAGATGGATGTCTGAGTTAACTGCAGATGTGAGAATGGAATAGCCATAAACATACTAAGTTCTTAGGTACAATTAGCCAAATAAGCATGTCTTTTCTGCTGAGTAACTTTGATTTAAGGAAATTGAGGACATGAATTCTCTTTTGAAGGGTACGATACATAGAAGTTTATATGAAATGCAACCTTTAGAGGAAAAACTAGCATAATATTCAAGGAAAAAAGATAGTTAAAAGACCTCAAAATGAAATAACAAACATTACCAAGAAGTACTTACTTCCTTTCTGGGGGACTATCAAAAAGTCGCCATCAGCATTACAAAAAGCACAATTTTCCATTGATTTGTTGGCAGAATACCTACACAAAAACAAGATTTCACTGATGTCAAAATGCATGGGCATTATCTAGGCAACTTTCTGTTTCAGCTTACCTAAAGCATTGGTTATTGCTCTATGTTCCTTGCAAGCCAAGGTGCTCTAATTAAATGACTTAAGCATTGGGGCTAATGTAGATGGCTGACTAAATATCCTAATGCATAAATGATCCACATCTGGATCAAACATTTAGAAAACAGAGAGTGGGTTAAATAATTATCATGAGTTACCTTTTCTTTCCGCTTTAAATCAGATGAATAAAGAATACAAAATAAGCAACACAGAGAGACAAAAAGAAGAATGTAATCTAATTATGAGGGACCACCTACAACTAATTTAGAAGGCAAAAGCATCAGATTACAAATTCCATCAATTTGAATTTCCAACAGGATTGATTTAATTACAGGAAAAATCCAGGGTAAATTCAAATTCTTGTGGTAAATTCCAATTCAAGAAAACAAAAACTAGAAGCTATAGAAATGAAACTAGGTCAGACATTGTATCAGCATTCACAATTCAGTAACTAACACGTCTCTCGAATTCACAGTAGGATTATGCAGATATCTTTGACAGCAGTGTCACTCTTTGTTATTTTAGTTACATAGATCAATGTAAAACAAGAGCCCAAAAGCATGTTATATCTCAAGCTTTATTCTCTTCTCATAATCGAATTAAACCATGAATTTTTAGGTCATTTATTCTTACAGCTCTTCTTTAGGGATCTAATATTGCAGCCCATCAAACAAATAAACTGTTTCATAATTCAGTTGCTGTTACATGACATGATGATGCATTTTTTTTAAGCATCACTAATCAAATATGAACAAACATTTTCTAAGATGACATCATTTTTCTAGGAAAGACAGATACTATGGGGCATAAATAAATAAGCTCTATGAACATCACTTCTTGGCTCAAGAGTCAACAAACTGGCCTGTTGGCTAACCATAAAAAATATCTATATTGTAAATGCTACAACAGTTACTAATGTAATCAATGACATGAGGTTATAAATTCATTCGAAGTGTCCCATTGGATTACCTCCCGTTCCACATGGTGATATGGAGAAAGTCCAGTCGCTAACGTCTATGAGTTAGAAAATTCCTATTCATTGTTTCTCAGAGACTGGGCTAATATCATTATGAAGTTTCAATTTCATGTAAGGGTTTGGCAATTCAATCAGGAGAGCTTCAATTGTCAATTACACATCAGAAAGCATCGATCCTGTTTGATTTTCTAAAAGAATTGAATAATGTAAGAGTTCTCCTTTTGGCTTGAGGTTCAAACTGAAAGGCAGGGACAAAAGTCAAGACAATAAAGTCGAAAAGATGAAACATCTACGGAAGCCATGAATAAAGAAGAAATTTTACCAAATGAAGTTCACCGAAAGTACAAAACTACCATCAACCAAAGGACAGATGATAATTCCAGCATAATACTGATCCTATCCACCAACATGACATTGTCAGTTCAAATGCTTGAAAGCTGCACACCAGCATCAATCCCTAAATGGCAGCAAAAGAAGCCATCTTTTTTCCTTTAGTATTTTCACAGAGAGCATAAGATTTACAAAACTAGTTCCTAGAGAACTGGTAAGTCAACCGTAATCCTTACTCACGCAGGATGTTATGATAAATCATAGGGTAGGAGGTTTATGAACAGCAAATTGCTGTGCATATTCTTGAATTTAACAAATGATTTAACATGCTTAATTTGAAGAGCACGAACACAGTAATTGGCCTATGAGGTGATTCTTATTCCTTAGACAAAAACTTATGAGAGCCTCTGTTCATTTGACTTTCTAATCCATTACGAAAAACCCTCGACAATTTAATTCATACATTACAAAAGCATCTCACGGTTCCATTATTCACAAAAAACACTCAATAGCCAACAATCGACGTTAAATTTCAACTGCAAGATAAACCACAAAATACCAATTACATGTGAATTGCATATCCATGCCGCAGGAAAGAGCTTCCAGCCCCGCAGATTGTGTACAGCCCATCAATGAAATCTGTAGGAGAATCAACAACCTCTACAGGCCTCCAACGCAATTGAGTTGGCGTCACACAACTGTTGGACGAATTGAATTCACTTACAAGCTTCTTGTGGCTTGGAACACGAGGTTTAAATGGTTCGTGTGTAACTGATGGCTTGATTCGATATAGCCAACTGCCAAAAGAACCAAAACATCAAAGCTAGAAAAAGGATAACACTTTTGAAAAAACACTGAGCAGTACTTACTTTTGACACCTTACCATCTCCTAAATGTTCTTAGATCACCTTAAATCATGCAACCAAAACGTGATTGCTAGCAATTCAAAAACAGTTGTTGAGAGCGTTCTCTTTTTGAGACTTCTATACATCTAAGTGTTTTTGGATTATCGTGAATTATGCAACCAAGACATGATTAAGAGCATTTTAACAACAGTTTTTAGGTAGTCACTTTTGACACACTTGGGAGCATAGTGTCACAAGTTTTCTTCCTAGAAGAAGCCAAATTGGGCTTCCTTTCTCCTCTTTTAATAATTATATTGAAAACCACTGTGCTTTTTATTCTAACAAACAAAAAAAAAAGGTTAAAAAAGGAGAGGGGAGACGAATATGCCAGGCTTGAAGTATTCATTCAAAAATTACTATACACATCATCTTCTTCTTCTTGTTTTGGCCGTAAAGTAATTCACAAATCTTGATTGTCCGGAACAGTGAAAGGTGGAATTTGGCGCTAAAATCAAAGCAACCAAGTGTCTTGAGGATAACAATCTACTTTCAGTATTTAGCTTCTGTATGGCACTAAAAGGAAGAAAAAGAAAATTGAACATTGATCTAATCATTCTCGCAATTCATATAGCTCTGCAACGCAACGAGATCGGGACGCACCTTCGTTGATTGAGCCTTCGAGGGCAAGAGAAGGCGGTTCCCGAGATCTGCTCGGCGTACAGTCCAAATGGACACCGGTTCGGGTTGTTCTGTCCGCGCGGAAGAGCTCCGACGATCGCCTCCGACGAGAATTCGTTCCCGAATCCCGCGAGGTACTCCAGTTCTGCCGGAAAATCGGAGCCGTTCATCTTCCACAGCAGAGCAGACTCGATGGTATTTTTATTCGTATTTTCTTTGCAGGCTTTGCAGCAGGGAAATGCAAGAATATTACACGAGACAGAGGACAGATGGTTCAGATTTTGTTTCATTGTGGGATCTTTTTGGCTAAAGCACTCAGACGTGTCGTCACTAGAATGAAGATACTGTGGGCCCACTTTTGAGGAGCTGCGTACACTCGAATGCTGACTCAGGCCGATAACGTCTGGCGTCTAAAGCACGTGTGAGGAGCTAACGCTTGTATTTAAGATGGAAAAAGAGAAGGAAATATTTGATTAGCGGTACTTCAAGGAGGCATCGCTTGTGAATCGGAAAGCCACTTTTGATGGGCTAGACTAATTTGAGGCCTATTTGAACATATAAAAAGCAATGGTACCACATAAACATCCAATAAGTAATTATTTTCTTTTTCACTCTATTAGTTTCTGTAGCATTTTTGCGGTATAAGACCATTTACCATTTGAGATTGTGTTTGATGGTGAGAAAATAAAAAAAAATTAAATTAAATTTTGATAAAAATAGTATGAAAAAACTTTAAAATATTTTTTGTAACATCTCAAACACTTAAAGAACTTTTTGAATAATAATTAAAGTAAATAAACATAAAATAAAATACTTGAAAAGTATAAATTTTAATTTTCAAGACTAAGAAAAATTAAAAACAAGTTCTTAAGGCCCAAGAGGTGAAATTTGACCTTAAGGGGTAAAACGGTAATTTTATTACCTAGGGGTAAATGGTCATTTCACCTAAATACTGACACGCGTACACAAATAAAAGTGAATTGCGAATAATTCATATAAAATAGAACATTACTTGAAGACCTAAAAATTTTGTTGAAAAATATTAGAATTTATTTAGTAAAATTCAATAAAAATTAAGTATATGTATATATAGAGTGTATCATACATAAAATAAAAATTTACTAATAAAATATATAAAATTGGCACATAAAGTAAATCTAACAATTACAAATAAGATGTGATTTAAATGAGTAAATAAAAATGGGAAAAAGTTAAATAAGTACTTAGAAAGAATTAATAGACAAAATTAGAAATAAAGGTATAATTAGTGGACCTAAAA
>JAJIYU010003056.1:0-28131 GCA_030144865.1 Tinospora cordifolia | reverse complement strand
TAAAACTAAATTAGCTAGACATGGAAAAGAACATAATCAGGGAAGATAAAGATAAGAAATCAAGCATACTCAAATTGTAATTGAAACTCCTTTAATCCTTTCAAAGAAAAATACTATTTCTCCTTCTTTAGCAACCACAGTCGTTTCTTTCCCAATTAGGTGTCCCCCTCTGCTAATCACACTTTTTCCTTTTATACCCACACTCAATTAACCCTAAAAAATATGAGATTCTCGATATTCAAGTGAGGGACCGCGGTCCATGACCGTGGTCATTTATTCTGTGCGAAAACCCAGAAATTCTTCTCATTCTGTGGACCGCGGTCTGGCCTGTTTCTGTGCAATTCACGTTCTGGTGACGGCGGTCACCAGTGCAGTATGTACTGATCTGGTTCGTCTTTTGTCACTGCGGTCTTCAGTTGATGGACCGCGGTCTACTGGTATTCTCTCATGATTTCCTTCCTGATTTGCCTTCTTCTGCACGCTCTTCCTTTGTGTTTCAATCTGTATCCTGCAATACACTTAATTCCTTTCCCATACATCATTTTCTCATAAAAGAATATCAAAACTCAAAAAAATAAGGTTTAAAAGCTATTAAACAATGCAAATCCCTAACTACATGCAACTATTGCTAGTTATGCAATTTTTACTTCTATTCTCCTTTATTTCCTCTAAAATGCAACATTTTATCTATTATAATGTTAGTATGCTATGCAACTAACACCCCTCAAATCTGATAGTGTACACCCATGCTTGATGTCCAAGAAATAAGAGAATGGAAAAGTATTCCTTGTGTGTTTGTGTGATGAATAAGCAAGGAAACCATAAAGGAAAGTTTCCATGAGCACATATAGGATGTCCAATTTGAATTAAAATATGATTTAAGTGGCTTTTGTGTTCACACATAGTTAGAAAACAAGATTGTATTCATATCTTTTGAATTAGAAAGCCACAGTGGTCCCACTTGCCAGCCGTGAGCACACTTGCCCTCTTTATGCAAACTGTCCCCTCTTGTTTGGAAACTTGCCCAAACCTTGTGAGCTGCCCAAGATTAACCAAGAAGCCCCCCTAGTGCTCTTGAACATCTATATAAACCCCTCATACTCTCATTCTTGTCATCCCGAAGCAAGAGTTGAGATTTCCTTCTTGCTTGTTCTAAGCCCTCTTCTTGGCATCTCTTATCACTTCTCTTGTGTTTACAAGTGAGAAGCTTTAATTTTAGTCTTCTAGTGAGTTGCCTTGAGTGCTTTTGTTGGTGGTTGAAAGTTTTAGAAGTTCTAAAAGTGGTAGATAAGGGGAACATCTGTCAGATTCAACAAGAAACTCAGAATGAGGTGGAGGATATTTCTAAAACTTCTATCTTGTTATTTCAAGTTCCTAGTATGTTCATGCATGATTATTTTTCAGTTTATAGCATGATTTATTTAGTTTTAGCATGAATGATTATATTTAAATTTTCATTGTGCATGTTTGCATGTTTTTAATCATTCATTAGATCATACCATGCCTAGAAACCATGCTTAGGTTTGCTTTTAAGTTTTCAAGCATGCTATGTATGTTTCCATGCTTCCTTAAATGCTTAATTCTAAGATTTAATGTTATGATTTAGTATCATGATTATGTGATTTTAAACATGAGAAGGTGCAGATAAGAACCACGTACTGTCATAGTGACCCGCATGGGTGTTATAACTGTTCTGAACACATGCTTGGAGTGTGTGGTTGCAAAGTGCAACTAAGGGATTCTTGGTATATGGCATCTAATGGAAAGTAACAAAGAACTGTCTTTCCACCCTGAGGAGGGGTATCTAAATTAAAAACATTAAGAGAGTAGAACCCCTTTAAGTCATAACGTCAACTTGAACCAATTTTATGTATAAATTACTTAATGTTTGAAAGTGTGAATTTGGATGTGTTAAAAATTTGAAGTAATAAGCTAGTTGTTTGATGGATGATACATTGGGCTATGTACTCACCCCACTCTTTTTAACAATTCAGGGAATTGAATATGATGGCAATGAAAATCTGATAGTAGCTATTGTTGAAAAGTTTCCTTTTTTTCTAATGTAAGGGCATGTTACCCACTTTAGATTTATTTGACTTTCGCTGAATTTTTATTTTTAAATTTTGAGTTATATACTCTTGATTATGAATTTAGTAATATACTTCTTTATTTCTTTAATAAATAAAGAGTTAGAAATATTCCTTTTTCTACTTATAATGCCTTATTGAACTTAAAATTGATCAAATTGGGTGAGGCATTCATGAAAGGTTCAATGAGAATTAGAATAATGGAATTGAGATGCAAGTTATGTACTTGTAAATGTAACATAGGACCCAACCCGTCTTGTGGTTGAGCTTAAACTTGTTTCTAGGGGGTTGGGGTGTTACGGCTTGGTTATAAGTTCTGCTAGTTTGGAGAAATCTTGGATGAACCTTCTATAGTACCTGGCTTGGCCCAAGAAGTTCCTAATCTCGGTAATTATGTTAGGTTGCTTCCAATCCATGACAGCTTCCACCTTCTTGGGGCCTACAGAGATGCCATCTGTTGATACTAAGTGACAAACAACTTGACCCTCTTCATCCAAAACTCACATTTGCTGAACTTGGCATATAATTGATGCCTTCTGAGGGTCTCCAACACAATCTGCAAGTGTTCTATGTGTTCAGCTTCTGACTTAGAGTAGATCAAGATTTCATCTACGAATACCACCACAAACTGGTCAAAGTACTTTCTAAACATTCAATTCATTAAATCCATGAATGTTGCTGGGGCATTGGTCAAACCAAAGGGCATCACGGTGACGTCAAAGTATCCATATCTTGTTTTGAAGGCAGTCTTGTGTATATCAAACTCCCTGATTCTCAATTGGTAATATCTCGACCCAAGATCAATATTTGAGAAATGAGTGGCTCTTCTTAATTGATCAAATAGGTCATCAATCCTTGGTAAATGATACTTATTCTTTACTGTAGCTAGGTTCAACTTTCGATAATCTACACAAAGTCTCATAGTACCATCCTTTTTCTTTACAAATAACATCGAAGTTCCCTAGGCGAACTCACTTGGCCAGATGAATCCTTTCTCCCTGAGCTCGTCTAGTTGAGACTTCAACTTATTCAATTCCACTTAAACCATTCTATAAGGAGGTATGACTATAGGGTTGGTTCCAAAATGAAGTTCAATCTTGAACTCTAACTTTTTAATAGGTGGTAGGTTGGGTAAGTTGTCTGGGAACACATCCTCATACTCATTAACCATTGCTAGGTCTTAAATTCTTTTCAATTCAACATGTTCTTCTTCAGAGAGTTTCTCAAGCTCATTCTTCTGCCTTAAGTAGTTCAACATTGATATGGTTGGACTTCTCAATAATCTTCGCATATCCCCGTTGATTTTATAGGTCTCCCCCGAAGGTAAAGTTATTGTCACGCGTCTCTCAGGACAATTTATCTGGGCTTGGTACTGGTCCAACCAATCCATCTCCAAGATTACATCGTAACCATAGAAAGGTAAAATACATAGGTCAACTGTTAAGACTTTATCCCCAAATCTTAGGTCACAACTACAGATTCTTTTTGAAGTAACAGTAGTCCCTATTGGTGTGGACTTCAATGTTATATGTAGTGTTTTTTGTCATGAGTTGTAACCTATCAGCTAGTTTCTTAGAAATAAACGATTTTGAGGCACCTGAGTCAAATAATAGTTTCACAACAACATTGAATAATAGGAACGTACCTTCTATTACAAGGACTGGATCTTCTTGAGTCTCAGCAACAAATGTTCTGGCCTGGTTCTGACCACGACCCCAGTTCTGCCCCTTGATTGGCGTTCTGTTGGTGTTGCCTGACTTGAGGACTATCGTTCTTACCTCCTTCCTGAGTGTTCTATTGTTGCTAGGGAGCTTGCGCTAGTGCAGCCGGGCAACTTCTAGCTATATGGCCACTCTACCTGCACACGTAGCACAACCCTTGTCTCTTTGCTTGGTCCCTTGACTCATCTTTGTTCTTCCCTTATTTTGTGGTGCCTTCCCACCACTCTTGTTTTTCTTCTCAGCCCCTTGATCTTTTTCATTCATGGGCCTCTTATTTTTTCCCCTCAACCTTTATTCTAGGTTGAGCTCTTGTTCCAGAGTTAGGATTTTTTCTAAGACGTCTATGCCAAACGTGGAAGCTCTGGTAGGGTATCACTTGGATCTAGCCATTATTTCCAAGTCAAAAGCCATTTCAGTATCCGATAAGGTATCACAATGAAAGATTTTAGATAATCATAATCTAGGGCACACAACCTGTCTTCCCTTATCCTTCGGATACAACATATTTTTCTAGACTTGAGAAGATAGCTGTCCCATCCATATTCATTCATTGAGTTCGTATTTCCTAGCCGTTTGTTTCATTCGAACTATAATGACTCTAAATTCAAGTCTCTGAGTTCTTGATTTGTTTAGTGGCCTATCAGTTTATGCTTCTAAGTTCTTCTTGTTCTTGAGTAGAGGGTTTGGTTTCATATGACATACATATAAATAAATCAACCAGGCTTCTCAAACAATCATACAATCAAGCAATTTCATGCTAGCATAGTAAAATTTCAAGCTTCATCTAAGCTTCCAGATTCAAGTGTCTCATACTACTCTACCCCTTCCACTTAGACTTTCACTCAGAAAACTATCACACCCAACCAATTTCGCAAATGTCTCGATAACTAAGGTTTTTCAAGTCCACTATACCTGACCATTCCATACCAGCCAAGCATAGAGAAATAAGTTTTTCCAAGTTACCGATCATTCACCAACCATGGTCTGTCATTTTCTGAGTCCAGGCTTCCTCCATAACCCGGAATTCCTATGCATCCTATACTACATGGAAACAAAATATACAAAATCTTTTCGATTTCGTGTCTTGACCAAACAAGTGTTCTGTTCTCACACATTTTCAATTTCTAACCTATGTCTTAAAGTTTTATGCATTTGATCCACTATGTCACCCTTGGCTACACCCATGTCTCTACATAAGGTATCTTTCCTTGACCCAAGTCTTCAGTCTGGTTGACTCATAACCTATGTCTAGTTAAGATACCACCTTGGGCATCTTTTTCAACGTCTATTCAATTTCTTACCCTAATTTTCCACCTTTTAATTTTCTCTTATAAAAAGTAACGGTGTTCTTCAACTCAGACCACTCATACAAGCTGGTGGGACAACCTCCAGATCATGTGGCAAGACTGAAGTCTGCTTAGCAACCGTGCTTTCGAGGGCAGGATAACTCACCTCCCTTTGAATGTATAGCTTTAATCGGGACAAGACTTACCCACTACCAGCTCAACATGCATGTCATACCTCATAATTTTGTCAAATAACTTAAAAATAGATAAAGTCAACAAGCAAGTAAAGTTTTCTTGAGACTCTTGGGTGAAAATTATGTAGGAAAAATGAGAAATAAGAATTATTGAGAAAGATTCTAAAATAATTGGAGGCAAATACAATCTTAGTATTAGGATGATCAAATAAGTGATATAAGGTAAGTAGAATTATTAAATATTATTTGTATAAGAATTATTTTATAATTATGCATATAATGGAAAAATTATGGAGTTAATTATCAAATTAAAAAATATATGAAATGGAGAAATGAAAAATATAGAGAAATATGGATTATTAATTGCTAGTAATAAAAATATCAAAGAAATAAAAAAATATCTAATAAATACAATATTAAAGAAATAGAAAGGGAAGAATATTAGGGAGATTTAATAAAATAGAAAGATGTGTGCAATAAACAACATATACATTGATTAGAAAGTGAAATTGGGTTTATAATTAACAAATTCCATATGATAGAAACTTTCGAAAGTAATTTTGGGCAATGTATACAACATCCAACGGCTAGAAACAATGTAATCCACACGATCTAGGATCCAACGACCATGATCAAGTCCGCACTGAAAGCCCGGATACACTGAATCACCATGATCCAACGATTCACAATCGATCCGCTCAATCCAATGACTGCGATCAAACCCGCACGAATGCCCGGATGCACTGAATCATCTTGATCTAATGGCCCATGATCAATCCGCTCGATCCATTGACACATAAGGCAGGCGCAAAATCATTGACCGCGAACGAGGATCCGTGTGCTGCGCTCGAGGACGATCCAAGAGTCCAAATCAAATGCTTCGAAAGTAAAATAGAAAATAACCGAAAAATCTAAGAAAATAGTTTCTATATTCCTAAAAAATTATCCAAATACACTTGTTATTCTCCTATTCTTGGGAGCCACAAAATTTTGAAGAATTGGCAAGTTTCCTACAAGGAGAACACCACAAACTTACCATTGTATGCCATTTTGAACTCTATATAAACCCCCCATGCTCACCATTCCTCTCATCCCAAGAAACAAGAGTTGAGATTTCCTCTTGTTATCTAAGCCCTCTTCTTCATGCCCCTTCTCACCTTTATTTTCCCTCTTATGTGTGAGAAGTTCTTGGTTTGGGGATTTATCTTGAGTGATTTTCTTGGTGCTTGTACGTTTGGAACTCTTGTTTAAACTTTGGGGAGAAAGCATCATAAGGTGGAAGTGATTTCTCTAACACCCCTTTTTCTTATTCGAATTACTAGCATGCTCATTGTTTGTTTGGCTTTTGAAATCAAAATAATTTCAGTTCTAGAATTCTAAAATATATTTCAGTTTTAGATTTGATCCTTGTTTGAATTTATGCACTCATAATATTCATGCCATGATTAGTATCATGCTTAGGCTTTATTTCAAAGAATATGCATGATTATGGCTGTTTCATGATTTGATTTTCAGATTGTTCATATTCTAAATTTTATTGATCTTAGTTTCATATTCTGAAGTTTAATTGATGATTCAAGATTTAACAAAAGAAGATGGTGAAAATAACCACGTACCATCATAGCAAACATGTGGGTTGCTATGGATGTTCTTTTCATATGATTAGTTCATATGGTTTTAAGACCAAAGTACTTGGTTGGCAGATAAGTTCCCTTGAGTTCAAAAGTCCAATGAAATTGACTAAGAAAGGTTGTATTTCACTCTAAGGAGGTACTTTGTTAAGAACATCAAGGGCTTAAAAAACCTTTTTGGTTTAAAGTCTCAACTTTAAACAAATGGATGCTTGAAACGCCTAATGTATGCAAGTGTTTGAAATATAAATGTGTTATTGGTTTCAATTTGAAAAATGGTTGTTTGAAAAAGATCCACTGAGCTTTGTGCTCACCCCTTCCTCTTTTTTTTTCGGGAAATTAAATTATGAGGACCATGAAATTTAGATAGTTTCTATTTTAGCAAGTTTCTATTTTTTTTTTAAGTTTTCTTTTATGTAAGGGCATGTTGCCCAATTTTGATTAAGACTTCTGCTGAAACTTAATTTTTATTTTTGAGATTATGAATTTCTTTGATCAACAATGTAATAATTTACTTTTACATTAGAAAGTTATGTATTTTCCTTTTTATGAATAAAGGAGTTGAATTTTTCTTTATCTTTAATTGCCTTGATTTTATTCTTGAATTGCCTTGATTTTATTCTTGAATTTACTCTAAGGCATAAGGTAATAAAAAATAGAAAGTCAAGTGTGTGCCACTTATAAAGTAACATGGACCCAACTCGCCAAATGGTTAAGTCCACTGTCAAAGAATGGTGGTTATGTCTAATACTCAATGAATGTGGGGGTTGGGGTGTTACAAGTGTGGTATTAAAGCCTAAGCTTTAGGTGCCTTGGGCTAGAAATAGAAAATCAAGCCTAAACATGTATTGATTAGGCTAGAAATAGAAAGTCAAACATTAGTTGCTTGACAAGAATTAGAAACCCAAATTAGGGCTTCAGATTGGATTGAATTAAAATTTTAGTGCCCTACCTTCTATTTTTTAAAATTGAAAAATGTTTTAGAAAGTGTTTTCAAAAAGAAAAAATATATTTTGAAATGTTTTGTTTGGATACAAAGACTACAAGTTGAGCTGATAGTGGGTAAGCCTTGTCCCGAGTAAAGCTAAATATTGAAAGGGAGGTGGGTTAACCCGCCCTAAAAAGCGCGGTTGCTAAGCAGACTTCGGTCTCGCCACTCGATCTGGAGGTTGTCCCACCAGGTTATATGAGTAGTCGGAGTTGAAGAACACTCTTATTTTCTATAAAAGAAAAATTAAAAGGTGGAAAATTAGTACAAGAAAGTAAATAGAAGTTGAAATAGATGCCAAATATGGTATCTTGACTAGACAGAGGTTGTGAGTCAACCAGATTGAACCCTAGGTCCAGAAAAAGACCCTAGGTAGAAACATGGTGTAGCCAGGGGTGGCACAGTGGATCAAAAAGCATAAATCTCTATGGCATAGGCTAGAGACAGAAACTTGTGTGAAAACAGAAAATTGTTTGATCAGGACACGAGACCGGGAAGCTTCTGTATCTTTCAATTTCTATGTAGTATGGGATGCATAGGAATTTGAGGGTATGGAGGAAGCCTGGACTCGGAGAATGATAGACCATGTGTGGTAAATGATCAGTAACTCTAGCAGAACAGGTTTCTTTATGCTCAGTGGTATGCGCTGGTGGAGTATAGTGGGCTCGGGAACCTTAGTTATCGAGCAATTTGCAAAATTGTTTGGATGGGACTCTGTTCTGAATGAAAGCCTAAGTGGAAGGGGTAGAGTGGTATGGGACACTTGAACCAGGAAGCTTAGGTTGAAGCTTGGAACTTTGTTGTGCTAGCTTGATTGTATGATTGTGTGGTATGCATGCTTTACTGTTTATTGCTTTGAGACCAAATCCTGTACCCATGCATAAAAAAAACCTAGATGAAAAACTTTTAGGCAACTAACAAATCGAGAACCTAGAGACATGAATCTAGAGTCATGATAGTACGAACATCTAACAAGGCAAATACTAACAAGGTGTTAAATTTATAGACAATGGTTGGAACAAGCAGGTATGCTACTTGATCCACCACCTCTGATGAGACCGAACAACGGGAACAGGAACTGCCTGCTGGAATGGAGGCGTGGTTGCAGGCCATGATGAATGAGATGTCACAGAGGGTGCTGGATCAACTATTGAGGACACTTCTACAGATAATCCCTCAGGTGGCACCACAGCCTCAAGTACCTGAACCTACCCAGGTCTGACAGCTAGCACTTGTGGCCCAAAATCCCGAATATCAGAGGGCTCAGGAGGGATTGGAGGATGAGAAACAGACGAAAATGCAGATAGAGCTATTGATGCTCCATCTTCCTTCATTTGATGGTACCATAGATTGCATCTCAGCAGACCACTAGTACCAAGAGATGGAGAAAATTCTCAATGTGTTGAAGGTAACTAGGTCAAGACAGGTGCCATTGGCCACGCACCACTTCAAAGGACCAACCAGGAGTTGGTGGCGAATGATGAGGATGGACCATAATACGAATGTTGATGCCATAAGCTGGGAAAACTTCACAGAGATCTTTTATGAGAAGTTCTTTCTAGAAGCAACCCTGAGCAAGCTACAAGAGAACTTTGTTCGACTGAATCAAAGGGACATGATTGTAGCTGAATATGAAAGGAAGTTACAGAATTTGCCAAATTCTCACTAGATCTAATCAAGGAGGAGAAAAGGAAGGCCAATCGGTTCGCATAGGGTCTCTAGATGGAGATCCGAAAGATAGTGAAGATTTTGGGCCTAAAGACTTTCAAGGACGTTGTAGAAAAGGCTTTAACTCTGGAGCAAGAACTCTACTTGGAACAAAGGTTGAGGGGGAAGAATAAGAAGCCTGGGAAACAAAATAATCAAGGGGCTCAAAAGAAAAGTAAGAATTGTGGGAATGCACCACAGAAATAGGGACAGAATAAGGATGAAGCAAGGAGCAGGCTAAGAGGCTAGGATTGTGCTTCTTATGTAGACATAGGGGGCATCTTGCTAAAAACTACCCAACAGCATTAACCAAGGCTCCCCAACAACAACAACAACAACAACATACTCAGGGAGGAGGTCAGAATGGGCGTCCTCAAGCCAGATAGAACTAGAATGCCAATCAGGGGCAAAACCAAGGCCGTCCTCTAAATGCTTTATTTTTTGAAGAACTAGCTGATAGATTACAACTTGTAACAAAAACACTACCTGTAACTTTGAATGTGTCCACACCAATAGGGACCACTGTAACTTCAAAAAGAATGTGTAGTTGTGACCTAAGGTTTGAGAATAAACTCTTAACAGTTGACCTATGTACCTTACCTTTTTATGGATATGATATTATCTTGAAGATGGATTGGTTAGACCAATACCAAGCCTAGATAGATTGTCCTAAAAGAAGAGTAACCATAGCCCTACCTTCTGGGGAAACCTATAAAATAAATGGAGATTTGCGAAAATTATCAAGGAGTCCAACCATAGCCATGTTGAACTGCCTAAGGCAGAAGGATGAGTTTGAGGAACTCTTTGAAGAAGAGCCTACAGAACCAAAGAGGATACAAGACCTAGCAGTGGTTAGTGAGTACGAAGATGTGTTCCTAGATGACTTTACCGGACTACCGCTTGCTAGAGAGATAGAGTTCAAGATTGAACTTCACCCTGGAACCAACCCTATAGCTATACCTCCTTATAGAATGGCATCGGTAGAACTGATTGAGTTAAAGTCACAACTCGATGAGCTCTGAGAGAAAGGGTTCATCAGGCCGAGTGAATCACCTTGGGGAGCTTTGGTGTTGTTCGTGAAGAAGAAGGATGGTTCTATGAGACTTTGTGTTGATTATCGAAAATTAAACCAAGCTACGGTGAACAATAAATACACTATAAAGAGGATTGATAACCTATTTGATCAATTGAGAAGAGCCACTCATTTATCAAAGATTGACTTAGGTTGGGTTATCATCAGCTGAGAATCAGGGAGTCCGACATATACAAGATTGTTTTCAAGACAAGATATGGACACTTCGAGTTCACCGTGATGCCCTTTGGTTTGACCAATGCCCGACAGCATTCATGGACTTGATGAACTGAGTGTTTAAACAATATCTTGATCAGTTTGTGGTAGTATTCATAGATGACATCCTAATCTACTCCAAGTCAGATGCCAAACACTTGTAGATAGTGTTGGAGACACTCATAAGGCATCAATTATATGCCAACTTTAGCAAGTGTGAGTTTTGGATGAGGACAGTCAATTTCCTTGGCCACGTAGTGTCAGCAGAAGGCATCTCTGTAGATCCAGATAAACTGGAAGCGGTTATGAATTGGAAGCAACCTAAAATAGTCACAGAGATCAGGAGCCTCTTAGGTCTAGCTGGGTATTATAGAAGGTTCATCCAAGATTTCTCCAAACTAGTAGAACCTATGACCAAGCTGATTAGGAAGGGAGTTAAGTTCGATTGGAATGAAGTGTGAACAATCATTCCCAGGACTAAAGAAGAGATTGACTACGGTGCCTATCTTAGTCACTCCAACTTGTGGTGTTACCTATACCCTCTATACTGATGCTTTGCTAAATGGACTTGGAGCAGTGTTGATGCAGGAAAGACAAGTAGTCGCTTGTGCTTCGTGACAACTGAAGTTCCATGAGAAAAATCACCCTACTCACGACGTAGAATTAGTGGCCATTGTGTTTGCCCTGAAGATTTGGAGACACTACCTTTATGGTGAGAAATTTGATTTGTTTTCAAATCACAAGAGCTTGAAGTATATCTACACCCAGAAGGAGTTGAACCTCAGGCAACGGAGATGGATGGAGTTCTTGAAAGACTATGATTTTCAACCACACTACCATTCAGGGAAGGCTAATGTAGCGACTGACACCTTGAGTAGGAAGTTCAACAAACAGGAGGAAGAGAAAGGCCAAAGTACCAGTTGATTGATGACCTTAAGCTGGGTGTGACTCTAAATGATTAGCAAGCCTACCTCTACACTATGTCTTGCCAACCAGATCTTCTACACTAGATCAAGGATGAACAAAGGCAAGACAAATGGCTTATTAGTCTGATCAAGGAGTTACACAAGGCAAGCATACTAACTTTAGGCTAGACACTGAGAATATCCTCAGGCTCGGCGAAAGGATATGTGTACCTCAGCAAGGATAGAGCAGGCAAGTTATACTTGATGAAGCTCATCAAACCAAGCATACCATGCTCCCAAGCGGGGATAAGATGTACTAGAACCTTAGGAAAACCTACTAGTGGAAAGGAATGAAGAGGAACATAGCTAAGCATGTCTCTAAGTGCTTAACATGTCAACAAGTGAAAGCGGAACATCGAAACCCTCTGGAATGTTACAACCACTCCCTATCCCTGAATGAAGTGGGATAAAATTGCTATAGACTTTGTCAGTGGTTTACCCATAAACCAAAAAGGAAAAGTGTTAGTTGCATAGCAAACTAACATTAGAATAGGTAAAAGGTTGCATTTTGGAAGAAATAAACGAAAATAGAAGTAAAAATTGCATAAATTAGCAATAATTGCATGTAGTTAGAGATTTGCATTGTTTAATAGCTTTTAAACCTTGTTTTGATGAGTTTTGTTATTCTTTTATGAGAAAATGATGTCTGGGAAAGAAATTAAGTGTGTTGCAGGACATAGATTGAAGCAGTGTGCAGAAGGAGGCAATTTAGGAAGGAAATCATGAGAAGAATACCAGCAGACCGTGGTCCATCAACTGAAGACCGTAGTAACAAAAGACGATTCAGATCAGTACATAACGTACTCGAGACCGCGGTCCATATTTTGGTGACTGCGATTACCAAAACATGATTTGCACAGAAACAGGCAGACCGCGGTTCACAGAATGAGAAGATTTTCTGGGTTTTTGCATAGAAGCAATGACCGTGGTCCCTCACTTAAGTTTCGAGAATCTCGTGATTTTTAGGGTTAATTGAGTGCGGGTATAAAAGGGAAAAGTGTGATTAGCAGAGGGGGATACCAAATTGGGAAAGAAACGAAGGTGGCTAGAGAAATACAGTTTTGTGAAGAATTTAGAGGAGTTTTTCAATAACAATTAGAGTATGAATGATTTCTATTCTTTTCTTTATTTGATTAATCTCCCTTCCATGTCTAGCTAATTCCATTTTACTGTTTGGGTAGTAGACACCAATGTATGCACTGTAATTTCTATCATTATCAATGATCTACTTGCACTTTACTTTATTTGTCCACGCGTAAAGCTTTATGCTTACTGGCCATAGGCGTAAAGAATCCAAGATCATCGAATTAACTCGGGAGAGAGGTTTGGTGAGAGGTTATAGTAGTAAAGATCTAGATAAGGTCATTGATCGGAAGGTTGTGACTGGATCTATAAGATATAGCATAGGAATCAGTATTTGAACCTACTGGATTGTTGATTGAACACCTCGGAAGAGGGTATCGAGAGACATATCAGTGAATAATTGGAACACCTAGGAATAGGGTCCTAATTATAAGTGCGATAATCAAAGTGTTAGTATGTCATAATTTCAAGTTAAATTACAGAGCATACTAAGGAGTTTTACTAACCCAAACAGCCCTTTTAAACATTGTTACCTAGTCAATTTTATTTCAGTTTTATTGTTTTTAAGAAATTAAAGTTTTGTTTACACAATTGCTTATCAAACTGAATTGGACGTCTTGATAAAATTAAAACCAACGCTAGATTAGGATTTAATTTACACGAACAAGTACTTTTTCCCTGAGGACGATATTCGGTCTCACCGATATTACTACTACGATCCTATTCACTTGCAGGATCGTCAACAAAAAGACATTGTTTGGGTGATTGTGGATTGCCTCACCAAAGTGGTTCATTTCCTGCCAATCAAATCCACAAACCAAGTCAGTAAGTTGGGAGAAATATATGTGAAAGAAATCGTTAGACTTCATGGTGCACCCAAGACGATTATGTCTGATAGAGACGCTCGCTTTACTTCATAGTTCTGGTGGGAGAAATATATGTGAAAGAAATCGTTAGACTTCATATGATTAGTTTATATGGTTTTAATACCAAAGTACTTGGTTGGTGGGTAAGTTCCATTGAGTCCAAAAGTCCAATGAAATTGGCTAAGAAAAGCTATATTTCACTCTAAGGAGGTACTTTGTTAAGAACATCAAGGGCTCAAAAAACTCTTTTGGTCTAAAGTCTCAACTTTAAACAAATGGATACTTGAAATGTCTAATGTATGCAAGTGTTTGAAATATGAATGTGTTATTGGGTTCAATTTGAAAAATGGTTGTTTGAAAAAGATCCACTGAGCTTTGTACTCACCCTTTCCTCTTTTTTTTTAGAAAATTAAATTATATAGACCTTAGAATTTAGATAGTTTCTATTTTAACAACTTTTTATTTAAGGGCATGTTACCCAATATTGATTAAGACTTCCGCTAAAATTTAATTTTTATTTTTGAGGTTATAAATTTCTTTGATCAACAATGTAATAATTTACTTTTACATTAGAAAGTTAATGTATTTTCCTTTTTATAAATAAAGGAGTTGAATTTTTTTATCTTTAATTGCCTTGATTTTATTCTTGAATTTACTTTAACGCATGAAGTAATGAAAAATAGAAAGTCAATGCGTGTCACTTGTAAAGTAACATGGACCCCACTCGCCAAATGGTTAAGTCCACTGTCAAAGAATGGTGGTTATGTCCAATACTCAAAGAATGTAGCAGTTGGGGTGTTATATTGTAGCCTTTGTATTCAACAAAATATTTCAAAACATATATTTCTTTTTTGAAAACACTTTCTAAAACATTTTTCAATTTTCAAAAATAGAAGGTAAAGCATTCTAAGTTTAATAGGTCAAACCTAATTGGGTTATATTTCCTATGTCTAATACTACTGTAGGTATAAGACGAACTTTCTAATTTTAGCCCAACAATACATGTTTAGGCTTGACTTTGTATTTTTAGCCCAAAGCATCTAATGCCTAAGCTCTAATATCACACTTGTAACATCCCAGCCCTAAGACTTCCAATTGGACTTAACCATAAGGCAGACCGAACCGGTGTTATTTTACAAGTACATAACTTGACTTTCTATTTTAATTATTTTATGGCTTAATAAAATTCTCAAATTTAGGAATCAAATCAAATAAAGCAATAATACAAGAGATAAAATAAATTTATAAACTTTATTAATTTAATAAAGTGGAAAGAGAGTCCATAACTCAATTTTAAAATGAAACTATTATAGCAAAATATTCAAAACTTGGGCAACATACCCTTACATAGAAATTTAAAACTTTTCAAATTTAAGAAAAATCTTAACTAATATTCATGGTCTTTATTTATATTCAATTTCTTGATAAATAAGAGAGGAAGGGTGAGCACATAGCCGAGTGAATCTTTTTTAAACAACCAATTTTCTAATTTAGACTAAAAACACATCCATAATTCATACACTTGAATACATTAGGCATTTCAAGTAACATTTTGTGTATAGTTGAGATTTAGACCAAAAGGATTTTCAAGGCCCTTGATGTTCTTAACAAAATACCTCCTTAGAGTAAAAAAGGCATTTCTTAGCCAATTTCATTGGACTTAAGGCCTAACCCATATTCCAAGTATTTTGGGACATCACACCCATGTGAACTAATCACATGTAAAGAACATTCATAGTAACCCACATGTTCACTATGATGGTACATGGTTAATAATTATCATCATCTCATAATTAATCTCATATTCAAGAATCATAAAATAGGAGAAATAAATTTCAAATTATAAATAATCTAAAAATCAAAGCATGAATCAGCCAAAAACATGCACCATAAACTGAAATAAACCTAGACATGTACTAGGCATGGCATGGATTCATGAATGCTTAAAACATGTTCCTGTACTAAACTGAAACTGAAATAATTATTAAATTTCTGAAATTGAAACATGGATGATTTTTGAAAATTAAACATGCAAGGAAAATGGTATTAATCTAAAGAAGAAAAGAGGAGGTTTTAGAAATTACTTCAACTTTAATTACAAGTTTGATGGAAATCCAGCAGAGGTTCCTTTCTTCAACACTTCTAGCACTTCAAGACTACTCAAAAACACTCAATCAAACACTCAAACACTCAAGAATACCTCAAGATCACTCAAGAACACAAAGGTTGTCAAGAAGAAGGCTAGAACAAGCTAAGAGGGAAGTGCCAACTCTTTGCTTTAGGATGAAGAATAAGTGTGCACAAGGGGGGCCACAATTTGACATCTTTAATTAGGGTTTCCTCACATATGATGGCTAGTGTTGTTGCTCATAACACACACATAGAGGACAACTAGGGTTTTGTTAAGGATATGATGGTAATCTCTTCACATGGCACCAAGATTGGAGCATTTTGTGTTTTGGAAACTTTTATATTCTTGGTGTTTGGTTTCTTCCTTTTGTGTGTGACGGCTAGGGTTTCATGGTTTACCATTTAGATACTTCTAAATTAGGGTTGCTCACATGTTTGCACACACAAACACACACATGGACCGATTTTGCATAATAAGGCATGGTGCACATGATCAAAGCGTGGTGTACATGAGATCATTCTTCATGGTTTCTCATAGGTGTGGTATACTTGATCATTTGCATGGCACATGGGATCATTTTACATGATTCAAAATAAGGGAAACATCCCATTGAAGTTGGGTATGGTAAGGGTGTACATGATCATGGTGTTCCACCCATATGGTTTGCACATATTTAGGGATGGCCATGAATTTATGGGTCCACATGAATTTAATAAAGATTGATATCTTATTATTTACCAAGAATTAAGGACTTTATTATATATTTTTGTGTTCATAATAAAATAATGCACATTTTCAAACTATCATTTGGCTACGCTGACCCTCATTTCATTTATTTTCCTAATTTAGACTCACCTGAAGGGTATTAAGCAAATGAAGCTCAAATTTTGGCCAATTAAGCTGATTTTTGGATATGTTGTCTAGTTGATTAGTTCATGGCATCTAATGTCATTTCAGGTTATTCTGAGCTCAAAAGATACACTAGATGAGGTTTGGACTTGCTAAATTTATCTCTAAAATGGACCCATTTTAATTTCTCACCCAAATTCAATCAAATGCAATTGAATTATTTAATTTTATCCAATACCATATTACAGGGTATTACAGTCTAATTGAGACTTCACTCCCTTGTTTGATGATTGAGTGAGACATCAACCTCAACATAGGGTTTCGAGTTTGTAAAAAGCCTTCGGGTGTTACATTGAATACTCCGAACCTTAGTTGGAATGCCGAGGAAGAAATTGTTCTGGTCTTAACGTTAACTTAAATAATCAAATCATTGAAATGTTTAATGCATTACAAGTGCTTGTACGTTTGTATTTTGACTATTATAATGCTCGAGATGTTATGTGTAAGATCCATTGGGCTCTTGAGGTCACCCTCTCTAATCTCTTTTCAGGAAACCCTTGAAGACATTTATGTTGACAAGTGAGGAATCGCATTTTTGTAGTCATGATATACCTTACTGTTGAGGTTGTATAGGAGTAGTGTACTCATTGTCTATTAGTTTGTAGGGCACAAGGCTCGCATTTAATTCATGTTTGGTCATTTTAATTATTTACTTCAGCCATGGGGCCATGTACTATTCATTTAACTCATTTGAATAGGGGCACGGGGTTTGAGTACTTTATTTACCTTAGAGTTTAATCATGTTATTGTTTTTAGACATTTCATCTCCATCTTAAATTATGCATGATAATATTTTTTATATTTTTGCACTCTGATATTTTACTGGGATGGTGTGAGAAAGGAAAAACCACAAGCAACGTCCTAGTTCTCGAATATTGAAAGGGGGACTGACCACATCGTTCGATGTGATTCCATTTCAAGGTAAGAGATGAAGATGCCCAATCAGCAGCGTATGCAACAAGATTTAGGGGCCAGGGTGTTATAACTTGATTCCCTTCTGAGGGCTAACTCTTAGGAACTATAATAGCTCGCATCCCCCAAATATCTTTCTTCCCTTATCTTTTTTGGAAACGTGGACCACACCACTCGATAGAAAGGCGGGTCGGTGTCTCATTATTTCTATTTTTCATTCTTTCCATTTTAGTCCCAAACTCTAGGATTTCTTGAGTAACATTAACTCGTAAACATTTCTCAATAAGGTAACAAGAGATCTTAACTAAAAGTTCAATATCATTAATTGGTAATAAAATGTACAAAACCTTAATTTTGTTTATTACAATGGAATAAATCTCAAATAACAAAATTGGGCCAACATGCCCTACAAATAAATTAAATCTAAGGAAAACATTGTCTGTGTGACTATCATGCTATCTCTGTTTTTCAATTTCCTGAAAAGTTAGAAAAAGGAAGGGTGAACACAAAGCCCAATAGATCATTCTAAATATTTAATCCATTATTTCAACAAATAAGGCATACATGTCAAACAATTTTAAACATTATGTGATTTAATCAATTTCTTGTTTAATAATTGTAGTTAAGACCAAAAGGGGTCAACCTTGGCATTCTTATCAAAATTCATATCAAGGGCACTCTTTTGTGCCAGTTTCCAACAGATTTAGGGCCTTACCCATTATTCGAGTATTTTGGGACTTTTGCTTGTGAACTAGAAACAAACCCATCGTTCCAATCATAAGAAAACCCATAGTAATCTGCCATGGGACACTGCACTGGTACGTGGTTATAATCTTAATTAATCTTTCATTAAATATAACAATCAGGAATAATAAATTAACATAAATTAAATTCGGCATGTGAGCATAGAATCAATATAACATGGATAATGGTAGCACATAGTATACATCTTTATTCATGCAAACCTAAGCATGTATATAATCAATGAAAATAAGACATGTATATATACAAGCATAATCGCACATGAACATCTTATTGAAATCAAAATAATAAATTAAAACTTAGAAATCACTTCCACCCTGAATAGCTTTGTTGAATCTCCTTTAGACCTCCCCAACTGCTAGCATCGAAATTTGTGTAGCACTTCATTACAGCTACTCCAACTTCTGTTTAGAACAACTAAAGAAAAAGAAGGATGTAAAGAAAGAGGCAGAAAGAGCAAGAAGAAACTCGTTTAGTTCTTGTTGGGGTGAAGAGAATGAAAGCCCACACAAGGTTTATATAGAGTTCAAATGGGTGAGAATTGGCAAGTTTGGGGTGTTTCCAACATAGGAAACCTGCTAAATCTTCACTTTTGCACACAAGAATTAGTAACTAGTGTTTTGGGGACTTTCCAATTTGTGTTGGGAAATGTTTTGCATACACTATTTCAAAAAATCACCATGTTACTGTGGTAATATCATTCAAGTACCACGATAATGGATCAGATCACGTTTTTGAGGCTTTCTAATTTGTTTTTACGCGTTTCCACACATATTTTTCAAGAAATTTGACACACTACGATGGTAACGCTATGTGTTACCACGGTACTACAATTTTAGTGCTCTTTTGGCTATTCTTGATGCACTACTACTGGATCAAAATGGAATACCACGGTATCCAACATCGTGGGCAAAAACACAATTTTTTTTTCATATTTTTGGCAACACTACTGCAGTAGTCCTGTGGGAACTCTTTTTTTTTTCATTTCTAATTCCACTTTTTTGCAACTAAAATACACATTAAAATTGCAACAAAATTTCCCTAAAATTCAACCCGACATTTCCATATCTCTATGTTCCCATATTCTTACATTTCTATATTTCTATCTTTCTTTTTCTTTATAACTATATTGAAATAATATTTGGTAATTCTACTTACTTTAGATCATTTGTTAAATATTAATATCAAATTATTTTGTAATCTTTGGTTACTACTCTGATTTGATATCTTTATTTAAATATCAAATTAAGGTTTCATGTACCTAACCTTTGTGTATGTTTTTTTGCCCAATATTTCCAAGAAGTTCTCAAACTTGATTTTTCTAAAATTATTTTATTTATTAAAATTTTTTGTACAACTTTTTGGGGTATTACAGGAACACTCTATCACCCATTCAAAACTTGATGGGTCTTCTTCTTTTGTCCGCATAACTCTTTTGTCTACTCTGGGCTGCGACCAATATCCTCTGGATTTGTTTGACTTAATGATTCATATCTTCTACCAAGTCTAGCCCCATAAGCACATGGTCCTCATGTTCAACCCAACAAGTTAGTGAGTTGTAGAGTTGTAACAACCCACCATCATCGCCACCCGGACCCACGATGAGCCATGACGTGGATGTCGGTCCTGATGGCAGTAGCGATGGGTTGTTACAATAAAGTAGCTCAATGGTAATGGATGTTGCAAGAACAATGTACTTATCCCCTAGGTCATGGGTTCAAAACTCCACGGAGGCGAAATAAAATCCCAGGGGGGTGGGGGGGGGGGGAACAGTACCCTGTGAGTAACAATGTTATGACGTGCTATGACGTGGGTATGGGTCCCTGTGGCGGTGGCGGTGGGTTGTTACAAGAGCTTTCCATAGGGAGCTTCATACGGAGTCATCTCTATACTTGCCTGATAACTGTTGTTATAGGTAAACTCTTCCAAGTATAAGTATTTGCTCTAGTTGCCCTTGAAATCAAGGACGTAAGACCTCAACATGTCTTCTAGTATCTCAATGACTCTCTTAGACTGACCATCAATTTATGGATAGAAGTCGGTGCTCATGGTAAGTCTAGTGCCCAACTCCTTATGTAGACTCTACCAAAACTGTGATGTGAATTGAGAGTCTTTATTAGATACTGTCGTCTTAGGCACACCATGAAGTCTTATCATCTCCTTCGCATAGACTTCTCCCAACCTGTTGACCTGATTTTAATGGGCAAGAAATGAGCCACCTTAGTGAAATGATCCACAATCACCCATACAACGTCTTCTCCTTTTTGGTTCTAGGATAATCCACTAACAAAGTCCATGGCAATGTTATCCCACTTCCATTTAGGGATTGGGAGTGGTTGTAACATTTTAGTGGGTTTTCTATGTTTTGCCTTCCCTTGTTACAGGTGAGGCATTTAGAGATGCACTTAGCCACATCTTTCTTCATTCCTTGCCACCACTAGGTCTTATGAAGGTTATGATACATCTTGTCACCACTTAGATGCATCGTATACTTGGTTTGATGAGCTTCATCTAGTATGGTTTGCTTACTTTGTCCATTCTAAGGCACATGAATTATATCTCCAAGCCTTAGGGTGTTTTCAGCATCTAACTTGAAGTTTGTATGCTTACCTTGTTCAACTCCTTCTATCAGGCTTGTGAGCCACCTATCTTACCTTTGTTCTTCCTTGATCTAATATAGAAAATCTGGTTAGAAAGTCATGTTGTAGAGGTAAGTCTGTTTCTCTTCTATAATTACGCCCAAGTTATAATTCTCAATTAAATGATACATCTGACCCTTTCTTCCTTTTGTTTGTTGAACATCCTACTTGAGGCATTAACCACCACATTGGCCTTCCTTGGATGGTAGTGTAGTTGAAAATTATAATCCTTAAGGAGCTCCATCCATCTTCGTCACCTAAAGTTCAACTTCGTTTTGGTGTAAATAAATTTTAGACTCTAATGATCAACGAATAGGTCAAACCTCTCACCATAAAGATAGTATCTCCATCTGTTTAGGTCAAATATTGATCTTCAGTTGTCTTGAGGCATACGCAACAACCTTTCCATCTTGCATCAAGACTGTACCCAATCCGTTATGTGAAGCATCCGTATACAGAACATATGCGATGCCATGGATTGACTAAGATGGTGTCTGTAGTTAATCTCCTCTTTAGTTCTTGGAATGATTATTCTCATTTTTCTTCCAAGTTGAACTTGACTCCCTTTCTGGTCAGCTTGGTCATGGGGTTGACCAACTTGGAGAAGCCTCGGATGAATCTTTGGTAATATCCAACTAGGCCTAAGAAACTTTTGATCTCTATAACTGTCTTTGGTTGCTTCTAGTCTGTGATAGCTTCCACCTTCTCAGGGTCTATAGAGATGCCTTCTACTGATACTACATGGCCAAGGAACATGACCGTATCCATCTAGAATTCACACTCACTAAACTTTGTATACAACTAGTTTCTTCTAAGGGTCTCCAACACAATTTTCAAGTGTTCTAAGTGTTTAGGTTTTGACTTAGAGTATATCAGGATATCATCTACGAATACCCCCACAAATTGGTTGAAGTACTGTCTAAACACTCGGTTCATCAAATCCATGAATGTTGCTAGTGCATTGGTAAGACCAAAGGGCATCACTACAAACTCAAAAGGTCCATATTGGGTCTTAAGGTTATCTTGTGTATGTTCAACTCTCGGATCCTCAACTGATGGTATCTTGACTTAAAATCAACCTTTGAGAAATGAGTGGCTCATTTCAATTGATCGAATAGGGCATCTATCCTTGGTAGGGAGTATTTGTTCTTCACTATTGCCTAATTTAGTTTTCGATATATACACATAATCTCATGGACCCATCTTTCTTCTTCATGAACAGCACTAGAGCTCCCCATGGTGATTCACTTGGCCTAGTGAATCCTTTCTTTCGAAGCTCATCTAGTTGAGTTTTTAACTTGATCAGCTCTACTGGTGCCATTCTGCAGGGAAGTATGGCTATGGGGTTGGTTCTAGGATGAACTTCGATATTGAATTCTACTTCTTTAGTAGGTGGTATTCTGGGTAAGTCATCTGGGAACACGTCTTCATATTCTCGAACTACTTCTAAGTCCTGGACCCCTTTTTGCTCCACAGACCCCTCTTCTGAATGTTTTTCGAGTTCATCTTTCTGTCTTAAGCAATTCAACATGGTTATCATTGGGCTTCTAGGGAATCTCTGCATATCATCATTGATTCTATAAGTTTCCCCCGATGGTAGTGTTATGGTTACTTGCCTCTTAGAACAATCTATTTGTGCCTGATACTTGTTTAACTAGTCCATCCCCAAGATTACGTCATATCCATAAAATGAAAGTTCACATATAGGTCAATTGGGATTAGTTTATGTCCAAACTTAAGGTCACAACTAAACATTCTTTTCGAGCTAATGGTAGCTCCTAGGGTTGTGGATACATTCAAAGTCATGGGCAAGGCTTTTGTCACTAGTTGCAACCTATGTGCTAGTTTCTTCGCAACAAAAGATTTTGTAGCACCCAAATCAAATAGCAGTTTCATAGCAACATTAAATATATAGGATTGTACCTTCAGGGACTTGTTCCTCTTGAAAGTCAGCCCACAAGGAACACTCTAGCCTTGTTTTACCCATGACCTTGATTTTGGTTTTGTCCGTGTTTGTTGTTCTACCGGGTTTGTTATTGTTGAGGACATCTATTTTATCCTCCTCCTTGATGTTTTGTGGTGGTTGTTGTTGTTGAGCTTGGGTTTTGGTCGCACAAAACATTGCTATATATTCAGACTGGTTACGTTGGAAGCATAGTTATTAACGCCTAACCTGCTCCATCCATTCCTCTGTGATCCATTTAAGTCATCCTTTATTCTTTTGATTAGAGTTCTACTTCTTATGAGCTCCTTAATAGTTTTTGTAATTCCCCAAACCTCTTGTTTTTGTTCTTCAACTTTTGTTCAAAGTTGATTTTTTGCTCCAATAATAGTGTCATTTCCACAACTTCCCTGTACTTCTTCAGGCCCATTGGCATTATTACTTTTCAAATCTCAATCTTGAGATCCTCTGCAAATTTGTTGGCTTTCATCTTTTCTTCTTTGATTAGCTCAGGTGAAAATTTGGCCAATTCAGTAAACCCGACTTCGTACTCAACTACTGTCATGTCTCTCTGGATCAACCTAATGAATTCTGACTGCATTTTCCTCAAGGTAGCCTCTGGGAAGAACTTCTCATAAAACACTTCCTTAAAATCCTCCCAGTTCATTTGCTTGACATGTAAGAACTGAAGTCCTTAGAAACACAGACAAAAGAAAAAAGAATTTATATAATCGCGCAAGGACTCTAATCCCCAAAAGGAATACTACGATCTTGCAATTTGAGCTCCCTGCGGGACCGCGATCCTATGAAGTGAGACTGCGGTCCTGCGTTTAAGTTCATGGTTCGCATGAAAATCGTGGTCCTAGTTTGTAGGACCGCAGTCCTATGATAAAATGTTTGGGAAATTGGGCTAGGACATCCAACTACGATTCCAGGATTGCAGTCTTGTGATTCGGGGCATGCCAAAACTACCGTCCTAGTTTGGGGATTGCGGTCCTATGATTTAAATCTAGAATTGGAAGTTTTAGATGTGCATTGCAATGGTGATTGGTTATATATGTGCAGATTAACCGTAATCACACACGTGCACTGCTCAGAAAACCCTAAATGCACCCCTGTTCACAGATAAAACCTAGCCACCACTATTGGTTTCCTTCTCCCCCAATCAATTCCAGTCCATTTCAACTTTCCAATATACCTCACAGACGGTGTGAGGAGAAGAACAACAAAGAACTGAGGGGCGTTACATTTCCACACCTTTCCAAAACGAGTTGTAATACGTAGATTTTGTTCCAAATCAATATTACTTAAGACTGTCTTAAAACTTACATAGCATAAAATGCTTCTCTACAGAGTGTAGGAAGGACTTAAAGACGCTCTTTAGGGAGGGGATGAAAGGGACGTCAAACAAGGGTAAGGTATAATACCTTGTTGTATGTTTGGATGTTAAGACTCAACGACTCATGGTCACGCAATAGTTTTGTTCAAAACCAATCTAACCGCTTAACATTCATTTTGTGATAATCGTTTCCCCAGCATAACAGTGCATAAAAAGAGCATATAAACATTTAGGAGTCATAGGCAGATGATTAACGGAGAGGTATAAAACACCCATTAAACATTGAAATAGTTATCTTTGTATCATATATATAATATATTGAAGTCTCAAGTACAAGAGAAATGGGAAATGCACTGGAATGCAATTTCTTGGAATACCTTGCGACTACCACAGTGTTGCACACAGCACACTGCAAGAATAACCTTGTGTTACCACAATGACATTGGAAGTATTGTAGCACGATAAACAATCCATTTATCAGACTTTTTGCGAACAAAATTTTAACCACAATACTAAAAGTCATTAGATTTAGAATTTGGAATATTACATAATAAATATTGAGAAATGTTCTATAATTCTTAAGGTTAAGGATTTCAAACCATTGAGGTAGGAGTTAGAACGGGAGGAGTAAAATATCATGTGGAAATAACTACCCTAAACTCTTTAGTATTATTTTAGTTCAAATATTGAACATGATTGTGTGTTTATTTTTAATTATTATTTAGAAGCATGCTAGGAATGTGTGTGACTTTTATGAATGCCTGTTTGTCTTTTATGTGGGTTTATAGAATGCCATACCTTGTACGAATGTTCAATATAGTTTAGAATCTATGCTATGCATGTTGTGATGAATAGTATGATTAATGTGATTATGAGCATGATAACTTGTCTATTTATATCCATTGGTTATTTCTATTGGATATTTGAAATGTGGATATGCTTGTGTTCATTAATCAAAGATGATAAAGAGAATTAACTATGTGTCGGTAAGGTGATGCAGATACTATAATAGTAGTTTGGCATCCTTGTGGGTATGTCCCCCACCCTAGGTAGGTGTCCATGCTACTATGGTAGTAGTTGAGAAGGGACTGAGGATCGAGTGAGACCTCATTCCTAAGGTTCATGGTGAGGAATTGGCCTTCGGGGCATTACTTCCAAGAGTTTGGACACAGGGAAATACTGAGGAAGAAAACCTTTCAGTTTTAATGTTAAATCAAACAATGGAATTGTTGAAATGCATAATGTAATATAAGTGCTTGCATGTTTGTATTTTGACTATTATAACACTCGAGATGTTTTGCGTAAGATCCAATAGGCTCTTGAGTTCACCCCCACTAAAATCTTTTCGGGTAACCTTTGAAGACACTTGTGATTACAAGTGAGGAGCTACATTTTTTAAGTCATAATACACCTCAGTATTGAAGTTGACAAGGAATAGTGTTACTCGTTGTTTACCAGTTTGTAGAGCATTAGACCCACATTTCACTTATGTTTAGTTATTTTGTTTATTGACTTCGGCCATGGGGCCAAGCATTCGATTATTGATTCATTTTGAGCTCATGCCATGGGGTCAGAGTATTTTATTTTAACTTTTATGAGTTTAATCATCATATGATTAATTTTAATTAATATGCCATCCCCATGTTTAATTTTGTATAAGATTTATTATTTATGTTTTCACACTCTGATATGTTATTGGGATGGTGTGAGAAAAGAAAGAAAAAAAACTGCAAGGAATGTTCTGGTCTTCAAATATTGATGGCAGGAATGACCACATGTGATTCCGTCTCGAGGCGAGAAATGAAGACGCTAAGTTAGTAGTGTATGTGCGATGGTATTCGGGGGATGGGGTGCTATAAAGGTCGTATCAGAGCTTAGTCAATAGCTCACTGGGTAGAGCTAAGTCAGTAGCTCACTAGGAAAGAGTTCAGTTAGTAACTTGTCGGTAAAAGTCCAGACTGAGGATAAAGGTGGTACCAGTCTAGTGAGATGTTCACATAGGGCACAGTCAATAGCTTAGTTAGTTCATCAGTTAGTGGCTCAGTTATTAAGTTACTAGACTAGAGTCATTGCAATCATGTAGAGGAGTTGGGTAGTAGCGTCATTGCATTCTTAGGTCTAGGGAAAAATCTTAGGTATAGCTTGGGTGTTGTCAAGGTTGCACAATGAATCATGAATAAAAGCTTTTATGGTATAAGCTAGAGACTACTAACGTGTGGAACGAAACACTTCTTTGGTTAGGAAACGAGATCGAGAAGATCTTGTATCTTTGGTTTCTGTGGTATGGGACGCATAGGAATTCGAGGACATGGAGGAATCTTGGATTTATAGAATGATAGACCACATATGGTGAGTGATTGGAGGCTTTGGACGAACTTGTTTCCCTACGCTTGGCTGGTATGAGACGGTTAAGTGTAGTGCGGCTTGGGAAGCCTTGGACATTGAGATACTTGCGAAATTGTTTGGGTGTAGTGAAATATCTAGGTGGAAGCCTATGTCTATGGGCAAGAGTGGTATAGGACGCTCAAATCCGGAGGCATGGGTAGAAGCTTGGAATCTTATTATTCTAGCGTGATATTGTATATGAGATTGTTGATTACATGTTTTATGCATGTCAAGATTGTTAAAATACATATATGTCTTGAATTTTGAGACGAAATCTTATACACAGAAATGAACAATTCACTGTGGACTTAGAAGCATAAATCAATAAGCCACAGAACAAATGAGAACTTAGAGACATGCATTTAGTGTCATGTTAGTATGACAGAAAATAAATGTTCTAAGTACATACATGGGATTTCTTCGATCACTTTCTAATGACTGAATGGATTTTTGATTGTAGATAAATGGCTGGATCAAAGAAACAAGCTGCAAGAGCCGTCGAATCCAATTAGACTAAACCCCAGGGGGAGGGAACATAAACTAATCAGGCTGAGGCTCTGGTTGGGGCAAGAATGACTCCAAAGTTCTAGGATGAGATTACCAAACGAGTCACTGAGCAGATCATGAGAGTATTGTCATTGCCAAAGGTGCGCGCACAGGTGGCAACAGAGCCGCAGATATAAGCCCCACTCTAGGAGTAGATTCCTGTAAAGTAGCCAGTGCTCATGCCACGGGTTCCAGTCCATCGAAGAGTACAGGAAGAAATTGAGGACAAGGAACCGAGGGCGATGCTGATTGAGTTACAGAAACTCCACCTATCCCAATTTGATGGTACATCTATGTAACACCCCAACCCCCGTATCATCAAGCATTGGACCATCCACCGTTTTTCTTGACAGTGGACTAAACCAGACGGCGGGTTGGGTCATGTTACGTTACAAGTGACGTACACTTGACTTTCTATTTCAGCCATTTCATGCCTTAATCGTATTTAACTGTACATAACTTAAAATTAAGAATTAAATAAGGCAATAGTATAAGAAATAACTGAAATTCACAAACTCAATTAAATAAAATTGAGTACATAATTTAAAATATTACAGCGAAAGTCTTATTTCAAAATTGGGCAACATGCCCTTACATAAAAATTAGAAACTTTTAAATAAGAAGAACTAACTAATATTTATGGTCTTCATGTACTTTAATTCCCTGAAAAATAAGAGGAAGGGTGAGCACACAGCCCAGTGGATCTTTCTAACATTTAAATCATTATTTCAATTCAAACAAACCAAGCAT
>JAJIYU010003055.1:0-28012 GCA_030144865.1 Tinospora cordifolia | reverse complement strand
ACGTTAGTGTTAAAGAAAATTCAATCACCATTAGTATTCCCTGAGGACGATACCCGGACTTTCCGGATATTACTACAAGCGATCTCGTATACTTGCGAGTCCGCTAACAACACATCATCTCAATGAAACACTCACCCTGCACTTATTAGCCGAGGGACACTCTAGTACACAGTCGATTTGGGACTCACACCTCTAGTATGCCCGGAGTGGCTCTAATACAACTATTGTCGTTACGGTTCACAAGCTCTGATACCACTATTGTTGTGACCCCTTCTCAGGTGACGTCATGATTGGCACATAATTCTCAAACATGTCAGAACTCTGACATGTCCGAAAACCTTGTAAGTCTTCCCAACCAAATCACCCCAATTTTTTTAAAATTTTTGACAGAGTCTCCTCTAAAAACATAACATGTCACCAATTTCAAAACACATGATAATTACAATTAATATACAAAAACCACATATTTTTCTTCATATAGATAACCATGCATCCACAAAACCCATCATTTGTTCTGATAGTACATTTAGATGACAACACATTTATATCCATTTCCCAAAATAGTAGTTTAACTAATTTTTACACTTTTCCCATACTATTAACTTTAAAAAACCCAATAACAATTTTACATCATCTTCCCTTTTCCTTTCCTGTTAGAACCTGGAGAAAATGATTGAGAGTGGAATGAGCAAACAACAAGCTTAGTGAATAATTTAACTTATGGTATTCTACGGCCATCAAATGTATAAAAACATGCAAAAAAAAAAAATTTTTAATTACTTGTGAAATGAAATAAAAATAGCATACATGCATAATGTAATGTGTGAACATGCATTTGATTTCAACAACATGCACTCTTTCAAAACATGAACCATCTCCCTCCTTCTAGATAACAGAGCGAATCTGCTCCTCGCCGCGCAAATGAGGAGTGCACCGGACCTCTAGTTATCCAATTATCTACTCATTTCTATCTCATTCATCTTATGCCAGGAATACACCAACCAAGATTACCACAATGGTCAATCCTGTGAGTTTATTCCCAGAGACTATAACCAATAGAAATGCTGCCATGTCAATAACCTACTTAGGTACATAATTGACATGCTACAATGCATCAAATTCATTTTATGAAATTCAAATAAGAATGAAATGTGATATATATCATGCTATTTAATAAAAAATGATAGTTTTAATTTAATACCAATGTTAGATATAATATCACAAGTAAAGATTACTCACAAATTACTGTCCAACCAGTTCATAATATCTAATAAAAATCTATTTCCACAGCACTAATCAAATCCTGTCATCACAAATCATTTTACATGCATCAAATCAAATTCAACTCATTTGAATTTATTTTATAAATAATTTTTCACGTATTTACTACTTCTAATTGACCCACTATATTCATTTAACTCAACCTATTGGTGCGCATTAACTCGAATATGCTTAATAATCTTTAATATTACTTTTTTGCTCATATAAAATAATTCTATAGCAAAAAACATCAAAACATAAACTTTCTAATTATATTTATATTAAAATTTCTATTTTCAATAAATAACCCTATTGGTCAATTGCTCACCAAAATTCCAATTGATATCCAAAATTTATGAATTTAGTGTCGATGGGTACGTATTTTCATTCTCTACACTCCTATGGGTTTCAATCAAGGTTTTATTAGGGTTTATAACACCAACAAAAATACATCTAAAGGTTATAAAACTTTGGGTATTTATTTTAGAATATACACGATAAACAAATGAAAACTAACTACATATTTGGGATCTACTTATCACCAAGAGTATTTTGGTATAACTTTTACTAAGTTTTACTCACTGTTGAAAAATATCCAATTTTTGGGTATAGGTATAAAACACCGTCTACAGTAAAAATATATCCATAGGATTGTAATACAAGGCTTAATTAGCATTTTAGCCACTAGAATCAGAGAAAATGACTTACCTATGGTTGAGTCTGATGAAAAATTAGACTTTCCCTTCTTTGTCCCCTTTCTTTCTTCGTTCTGTTCGTGATTTTTTCTAGACGTTTCTAGTTTGCAAATCTGGAAATGAAGATGAAATGAAAGAGGCAACCGCCATCACGTGCCACTTATTCAACTCACACCATGCATTTTCAAACCAAATTCAACTGTCCCACATATATTATCTAAGGCATGCTCACCATCCATTCTTATATATATTGACCAAATGCTTCATTTGTACATCTTATTAACTATCCAAATACACCATTTATTTCATTTGTCTTTTTCTTGTTTTTGTTTTTTTCTTCCTCCAAACCAAACTTACCCCCAAATTGTTAGATTAATACATTTTATTTTATTTTATTTTAATTTTTGTGGCTCCAACACACCCCTAACCCATATATATATATATATGTTCCAACCAATGAAATATAACTTCTCCAAGTAACTAACCAACACCCAATACATATTATCTTCTCTTTTGTCTTTTCCTTTCCTTTCAATTACTCTTACACCATTTCAATCCAATTTGACGAACCACCCACCATAAGATAGGATAGTATTTCATCTTAACTAACAATCTCCTCATGAACTTAATCATACCTTTAATAATTTTTTTTTCCTTCTCCTCCCATTAAATAATATGGTTTATTTGATTTAACACATTCAACTTATAATAACCTCTCCCACATAAATTAATAACAAACCCCTTCTTATAATGATATTATTCATAATAACAAGAACAACAACAACAACAACAACAATAATAATAACACTACCATTATTATTATTAATTTATCTAAATTTATTTATTTAAATAATTTTTTTCCATGTAACATTATTTATTCGTGTATGTACGTGTATAATACATGCTTATACACCCATACGTCATTTCAACATGTGATGAAAATTATGGGTTGTTACAGATTCCCTTCAATTATATGTCCAATTAATTCAATAGAAGTCCATTTGCTCAAAAAGTCTCGATGAAATTAGGAATGAAATGAAACAAAGATAAATTTATGAAAATTGGGGTGCAACATTATTGAGGTCTAAATGATAAATGAAATCAAATCATTAGAAGTTCATTTGTCAATATAGGTGTCATAAGAAGGGAATTAGAACAGTTCTCAAAAGCATGGTCTCATGTGAGAGAAAATACAAAATAGAAACATTTACACACATAGTGGTGCATCCCACATGAATAAAGATGGAATGGAAAATAAAAACATTTACATGATATCGCATCCAAGGCAAAAAGGAAAGATGGAAAATTGGAAAGTCCCAAAACCATGTTTCACACATGTGTGCACAAAAAAATAAAATAAAATAGAAAGTTTCCAATATAAGAACATTGTATATGAGCACACAAGGAAACCAAGAATGGGTAAGGTTGCTCATGAACAAACCAAAGAAACCAAGAATGGGAGTTTCCAATATTAGAAGATCCCACAAATAAAAGTTCCCATGTGCATACAAGTACTTGATGCCCGAGGAAATAAAATGGAAAAGTTGTCAAGCCAAGATTGTGTTCACACATGAGAAGGAAACTCAATCAAGCTCAAACTTTGTGTTCATACATGAGAAGGAAACTCAATCAAGCTCAAACAATGTGTTCACACTAGGAAAAGGAAACCCCATTTGCTTACTTGCCTAAAACGTGTGCACACTCACTCCTCATATTCCAAAACATCCACACAAGAGAGATGGAAAGTTACTATGTGAGCACACCCAAAACCGTCCCCTAGAGCTTGGAAAACTCTATGTAAAGGCCCCCTGTACTCTCATTCTCTTCATCCCAAATCAAGAGCTGATAAGATCCCTCTTGTTTTCTCTAGCCTTCTTCTTGGCAACCCCCTCAATTCTTGAGTAATCTTGAACTATTCTTGAGTGATCTTGTGTGTGTTCTTGGGTGTTTGAAGGTCTTAGAGTAGCAGAGTATTGCTAGATTTCAAAGGATTGCAACTAGTTCATCCAGTTGAGGTGAAAGTGATTTTAAAACTTCTATTTTGTTGTTTTACATTAATGAGATGTTCATGCATGTTTAAATTTAGTTTGTTATGCATGTTTTGAAGTTCATTTTATCAAGCATGCTCTACTTTTCGTTTATCATGATCAATCATCATGAAACCACGCCATGCTTAGAACTCACATGTTTAAGTTTATTTTGGATGCGTGTTGCATGAATGTGATGTTTTTATATTTGAATGTTGATATAATATTCATGCCAAAATTTATTGAATTAGTTTATGATTCATGAATGTTGATTAAAGAAAGATGATTAATGATAAGAACCACATATTGTCACAGTGATCCACAAGGGTTACTGTGGGTGTTCTTTACATGTAGCTAGTTCAATAAAACCATAAAATAGAATGATTTGTGCAATAAAACCAAGTTTTCATCAATTAGAAAGCAAATTGGTAATTAGAAACTGCATCCAACGGCCAGAAACACATCATCCGCATGATCTAACATCTCACGGTCACGATCAAAGCCCAAAACAACGCCCAGGAGCACCGGATCAGCATGATCCAACGGCCACGATCGATCCATCAGATCCAATGGCTCACAAACCAGGCGGATTCAAAAATTGCAAAAATATAGCGTTCGAGGATGATCTGATGCCCCAAATTTGAGATATCTCTGATCGATCGCGAGCCAATGCGTTACTCGAGGTTCATCAGACGATCTAGATTGAAGGCGCATTCGTTAATTGCGAACGTACAACGATCGTGGAAGATTGGACGGCTTAGGATAGTTTCGTTGATCACGATCGCGAACCACACAGCGATCGATGCACATCCGACGGCCCAAAAAGACGAACTTTGATCCATTGCGAACCGCACACCACGATTGATGCACATCCAACGGCCCAAAGATATGCATCTCAATCCATTGCGAACCAGACAGTGCGCTCGAGGAAGATTCAACTGCTCAGATGCAACCCACCCGATCGGTGATCTACTACTGTGATCGAGAACGACCCGACAGTCAGGATCGTTTGCTTCGAAATAAAAATAGAAAATCCGATTAAATCAACTAAAAATCCATCTAATAATCTGAATAAATGTTTCTAAAATCTGAAAAATTCCAAAAAAATTATCTAAAACACACTTGCTATTTTTCTATACTTGGGGGGCACAAAAATTTGAATAATTAGCAAGTTTCCTACAAGGAGAACACCAAGAACTTACCATTTTGCACTATTTTAAACTCTATATAAAGGACCCCTAATGCTCACATTGTATTCATCCCAAATCAAGAGCATACTAGTTCCTCTTGACTCTCTCTAGCCTTCTTCTTAGCAATCCCCTTAGTTCTTGAGTAATCTTGAAATGCTCTTGAGTGTTCTTGGGTGTTTGGAAGCTTTGAAGTAATGGAACTCTGTTGGATTTCAGAGGCGTGCAGAAGAGACACATTTAAGGTGGAAGTGACTTCTAACTTCTACTTCTTTATTTTAATTTGGATAAGTCTTGCATGTGTGATAATGTTTTGAAGATGATTTATTGAATATATGTTTTAATATGCATGCTTTATTTATTTGATGTGCCATGAATATTGTAACACCCTCATAACTTCCTGATCATGCCACGTTGCGAATACGTATAAAATGAAATAAAATAGGAGATTGACAATCGATATCAGTTGAAAATATATATATATATATATATTAATATATGAACTTATAATAAGGGTTACAGATATAAAATGAGCATAATATATATATATATATATATATATATGTCAAAGAGATTGATATATATAATCTTATAAATTCATAATAAGGTTAAATGAATAATAAATGTAAATTTATAAACTTATGATAAGGATTAAACAAATATTATACATGAATTTAGAATAAGGTTTTATATAAATTAGAATGATTAGCTGAAAAAAATTGAAATTTTAAAGGAACAACCAGAATTTTTTGGTTATTATGCTGGCAGTGCTCCGTTTCCAGAAAAGAATCAAGATAAAGGAAAGAAAGAAACTGAAAAAGAACTCTAGAAGTTCTAGAAACACACCAGAATTTTCTGATAGGGCGGCAAGTCAAGAAGAGAAGAGAAATGAAAATAGAGCACCTGCTATTGTTGCTGTTAGACGATGAAGAACGAAGTTGCAGCAACAGGGGTCTCTCACACACGGGAGAAAGAGCAGATTTGAAGCTTCAAAAATTTCATCTTCTGGGTGTGAAACAAGCTGGAACGTCGATAAAGAAGAAGAAGGAGTTGTGAAAAACTGGTTGCTGGTTTTGTAGTTGGCAGTACGTGAAAGAAGGGGTAGTGAAAACTGGTTGGTGTGTGGGTTGTGTGTGTTGCTGTGGGTGACGGATGAAGAAGGAGAGAAGCATTGGTGCTACTGCATGTGATCGTGCAAAGAAGATGAGGCTGTGGTGATGGATGAACAGAGGGAAAAAAAATAGAGGCCGCAAGCTGGTGCTCTAGTTTGGGACAAGCTGGTGCTCTAGTTTGGGACCAACAGGAAGATGGTCGGGAAGTATGTGCAGCTACTGCTGCAATCTAGGCAGGAAGAACTTAGAAATCGTTTTAGCTTGACTATATGAAATTTTAGAATTTAGAATTAACTCGAAAATAGTCCAAGTTGATATTTATACTTCATAATTAATTAGAAAACAAGTTAACCTTAAGAATAATGTTATTAAGTGTTGAATTTTAGATCTTTACACTATAGACTATCGAGTGGCTCGAAGGAAAGCAAGGGAGCCCTGAAGATCGGCAAAAATCAGGTGGGCATGACTTCCTTGCTCGTATGTATTATATGAATTTAAGATTCAAAGCATTTAATTGAGTAGTTCTAGGTCATTAGAATTTGGTTAGGTAATTGATTGAATTGTTTGGCTTACGTGAATGACTTGTGATGTATGATAAATTATTTAGTCCATGCGTAATTAGTTCATGATATGATCTTGCAATTAGATTTACTCAATTATGGTATGCATGACTAGGAATATATGCGTCTAGATCTTATTGTTACTCATGAATCTTATCATGTTAACTTGTATGCATAGTTTGGATTATTTTTCATGTGTATTATGTGATGCTTGGTATATTAGAGATTGTTTGTAAAACTAAAAGAAGACGATGGTTTATTAAGAACCCACGTACTGGTACGATTGACGAGCTTGAAGTGGATCGAGGTGGCATCTCCTATATGTCACTTCTTGAGATTGTCGAGCTACAAGGCAGATCGTAGGTATTTCCACCCAGAGTTGTATGCGACAGCTCGAAGTCTTTGGGAGACGGTACGAGTCGCAATAAGTATTCTCTCTTAGGCTATGATGTGAGTGTCGATTGATTTTAGACGGTTGTTAGAACCCTCTGAGATTTGATTGGATCACAAGAAATACCGAGAGGCATCTCAACCCTCTTTCGGTCTTAGACTACAACTAAAACAAATGAATGCCTAAACGTCTAATGTTTGAAAGTGTTTGTAATGTTTTGGATTTGGGTCTATATAATGCATGTGATGTGTAGGATCAATCCACTGAGCTTTGGAGCTCACTCCCATTTCTATTTTTCAAGTACACTTGGATATAAAGTATGTTAATGTACATTAGAAGACTCACGTTGAGTGGATACCTCATTGGGGAGGTCATCCGGGATAGGTAACTGAGAGGTCATGTTTCACATATTTTACTGGATTGTTTTAATGTATTTACATTGGTTTAAATTTGGTTGTTTTATTTTTTAATGGTTTTCCTTGTTTAACGATTTTGGGTTGAATGAATAATTTTAAAGTATTTTTCGCTACATTATTGATGACTTATGTTAAGGAACCCGGTAAATGTCTCGAGAAATTATTTTAATTTTTTTGTTTTGTATGAGAAATTATCCAAAGATTGACTTGAGAACAAATTGTTATAAACATGATTTTGAAGAAAAATATTTTTTGACAGAATGAAATTTTCAAGTAACACCTTGATTTTCATCGGGTGACGATCCACACGTGAGGTAACACGTGAATGGAGGTCCGATTGAAAATTGGGGTGTTATAAATATACATGTTATGCTATTTAGAAATTAAGAATATTGATGCATGTTATACATGAACTGTGACATGAATAAATATTTAATGATTCATGTATTGTATATGTTGCATCAATGGTTTAATCTGATATTGTGTATTTTATCACTGAGAAAAGATTAAATAATGATTCAATCCACATACTGGCGCCATGATGGACTGCATAGTGTCATCGTGTGTGTTCCACCCCCTGACTTGGCTTGCCGGTTTACCATTGACGATTTTGAACTGGGTTTCCAAGAGTGATCCCACTTCACAGATATTGGCGTTTGAGTTTCCGTTTGTCATTCTCTCTCCCTACGATGTGGAACACAGATATTAAACTCTTTCGGTCCGTATGTCAATCATAAACAAGAAATTTGTTTGAATCGCCTAATGTACAAAAGTGTTTGATATGCTTCGTTCGTTTGAATCGAAATAATGATTTAGATGTTTAGAAAGATCTACTAGGCTATGTGCTCACCCCTTCCTTATATTTTTCAGGTAATTGATTTACATGAAGACTATGAAAATTAGTTAGGTTCTTTTATTTAAAAAGTTTTTAATTTCTATGTAAGGGCATGTTGTCCACGTTTTGAATCTTCCGCTATAATAGTTTTTTTTCAAGATCAAATTATGTACTCAATTTTATTTAATTAATTCAGTCTATGAATTTCAGTTATTTCCTATACTATTGCCTTATTAAGTTCTTAAATTTAAGTTATGTTCTGTTAAATACAATCAAGGCATGAAATAATTGAAATAGAAAGAAAGTCAAGTGTGTGTCACTTGTAAAGTAATACCGGCCCGGCCCGCCGTTTTGTTTAATCCACCGTCAAGAGAATAGTAGTCGTGTCCAATGCTTAAAGATGCGGGGTTTGGGGTGTTACAATAAGAAATCTACTGGAATGTTATAACCACTCCCAATCCCATAATGAAAATGAGCTAACATTGCAATGGACTTTGTTAGTTGGTTATCTAGGAATCCAAAAGGAGAAGATACCATATGGGTGATTATGGATTGTCTCACTAAGGTGCCATATTTCTTACCCATTAGATCCATAGATCAAGTCAATGAGTTGGGAGAAGTTTATGTGAAAGAAATAGTAAGACTTCATGTTGTGCCTAAAACCAATAGTGTCAAATGGATACTTTAGATTTACATCACAGTTCTGGTAGAGTCTACAAAAGGAGTTGGGCACTAGACTCACCATGAACACAACTTTCCATCTAGAGATAGATAGACAATCTGAGAGAGTCATTCAGACATTGGAAGACATGTTGAGATCTTGTATCCTAGATTTTAAAGGCAACTAAAGCAAGTATTTACACTTGGTAGAGTTTGCCTATAACAATAGTTATTAGGCAAGCATAAAGATGGCTTCTTTCGAAGCTCTTTATGGAAGAACTTGCAGATCACCAACTTATTGAACCAATTTTGAGGATTTTGTGTTTACAGGGTCAAATCTAGTGGAAGATATGATGTAACACCTTGCCTCCCATCCCTTTGGGCTCATGTCATCCGACGACATTTTCCTCTTTCCTTGGGCCGGTCGGGTGGTGGGCCCTTGTGTTACGATAATCTCTTTACTTTCTCTTCCCAAGTCCTTGGGGATTCTTGAGTAACATTTAACTCATGCACATATTTCATAAAGGTAAAATATTGAAAAACATTTAATTAAAACATTTCAACATCACTAATCAATTCAAAATTCAAAAGGTACATAACCTTTGCATTTATTACAACGGAAATACTTTTAATACTTGAATAAAGTAGATCGGGCGAACATACCCTGCAATTTAATAAACTCTAAAGAAAATATTCTAAATGACTCCTAGATAGCATTGATTTATTAATTTCCTAAAAGATTAGAAAAAAGGGGTGAGCTTAAAACCCAGTAGATCATTCCAAATATTTAAATCATTATTTCAACAAATAGGACAAACATGTCAGGGACTTTTAAATGTTACACGATTTACACAATTCATTATTCACAGTTGTAGTAAAGACCAAAAGGGGTTCACCCTCCGTATTTTGGTTATAGGGAGAGAAATCACTCTAGAAATGCAAACCCTAACTATTGAAGTGGGATCACTCCAGAAGCTTAGTTCACTCTGGGGTCAATCTTGATGCCCAGTTCCAAATCAAAGGTTCTGTATGCCCAGTTGAAGGTTGGAACACACACACAGAAATCCTTCATCGCATAGGTACATGGTTAGAATCTTATTTAATCTTTTATTAAGTGTAAAACATAACATTCATGTGTGTAAATTACATGTAAACATGAATTAAACATGTAAGCATGGTAACATCATAGCATAACATCACATTTCATGCATCTTTATTCATGTAAACCTAAGCATGCATGTTCTACATGGCATGTATAATGGTGGATAATTGATATTCAAAGCATAACACACATGCAAAACTTATTTAAATTGAAATAATAAATTAGAACCAAAGATCAACTTGACCTCAATCACTTAATCCTTTTGATCTAAGCTCCTCTCTTGAACTTTCAACACAACTTCTAGTACAAAATTTGGGTAGAAGTCCGCTTCTCCACTTACCTACTACTCTAATTGTTATTTAGAACAACCAAAGAATGACGAGATGCCAAGGAGAAGGCAGAGAGAGCAAAAAGAGAATTGTCTAGTTTTGGCTGGGATGAAGAAAATGAATGCCCAAGCATGGGTTTATATAAAGTTCCAATAAGCATGAATTGGCAAATTTAGGGTGTCTTCATTGTAGAAACCTTTCTAAAACTCTCCCCCTTTCTATTTTATTTGTTTCCTATGCATAAAAATTGGTAAGTAAATGTTTTAGAAGTTCCTAATACATTCTTTTGAGTTAATTTTATTTTAGAAACCTTTCTAATTCTTTATTTTACTTGTTTCTTACTCACATATATTAGTAAGTAATTGTTTTAGAAATTGCTAATACATTTTTTTGAGCTGATTTCATTTTAGAAATCTTTCTAATTCTCTATTTTACTTTATTTAAATTATTTTATTTTACTTTATTTATTTTTCTTAATATAATTATTCAAAAAAATTTTAGGGTATTATAACTTACCCCCCTTAAAATAAATGTCGTCCTTAAAATTTGTACTAACTTTTCTTGATGTTATCTGATTATGTATTTCTAGTAAAAAGGTCTTGGTACTTAGTCTGCATCTCACTTTCTAGCTCCTAGGTGGCCTCTTCCACCCCATGATGTTTCCAGAGAACTTTGACTATGGGAATGTCCTTCGTTATCAAGCTTTGTAACTTGTGGTTGAGGATCCTAACTGTCACTTCTTCATACGTGGTATTGTCTTGGATATCAACCTCTTCCCAATGGATTATGTGAGAGGGGTTTGGTTTGTATCTTCTCAACCTCGCCACGTGGAACACATTGTGTACTGAGAACATTCGGTTTAGTAAGTCGAGTTCATATGCACATTCATCGATTCTTTTGAGTATTGTAAATGGACCAATGAATCAAGGTGATAACATTCCTTCGTATCCGAACCTCTTAATCCATTTTTGAAGGCTTATCCTGAAGAACACTATCACCTACCTAGAACTCAAGAGGTTTTCTATTTTAGCAACATAACTTTTTTGCCTACTTTGTGTTGTGCCCAATTCCTTCTAGATCTATTTGACTTGATTACTCATCTCTTCCACCAAGTTGGCCTTGTAAGCACATGGTCCTCAAGTTCCGCCCAACAAGTTGGTGATCTGCAGGGCCTCCTATAAAGAGTTTCGTACGGGGCCATCTTTATACTTGCCTGATAACTGTTGTTATATGCAAAATCTGTTAGGTGTGGGTACTTACTCTAGTTGCCCTTGATATTAAGGACATAAGACCTCAACATGTCTTCTAGTGTCTAAATGACTCTTTCAGACTGACCATCAGTTTGAGGATGGAAAGTAGAGTTCATGGCGAGTCTGGTGGCCAATTCCTTCTATAGACTCTACCAAAAATATGATGTGAATCGAGAGTCTCTATCTGAAACTATGGTTTTAAGCACACCGTAAAGTTGCACTATCTCCTTGACATAGAATCCTACCAGTTTACTAACTTGGTCTATAGATCTAATGGGCAAAAAATGAGCTACTTTGGTGAGATGATATACAAAGTCCATAGCAATGTTATGCCACTTCCATTTAGGGACTGGGAGTATTTCTAACATTTCGGTGGGTTTTTTATGCTCTACCTTCACTTAGTGACAGGTTAAACACTTAGTGACAGGTGAAATACTTAGAGACATACTTAGCCACATCTTTCTTCATTCCTTACCACTAGTAGGTCTTATGGAGGTTTTGATTTATCTTGTCACTGCCTAGATGCATCATGTACTTGGTTTGACAGGCTTCGTCCAATATGGTTTGCTTACTCTATCCATTCTGAGGCACATAAATTCTATCACCAAACCTTAGAGTACTTTTAGCATCTATTTTGAAGTTAGTATTCTTACCCAGTTCAACTCATTCTATTAGGTTTGTGACACACTTATCTTGCCTTTGTTTGTCATTGATCTGATGTAGAAGATCCAGTTGACAAGTCATGGTATAGAGGTAAGCCAGCTTCTCATCTAAAGTTATGCCTTGATTGAAATCTTCATTTAATTGGTACATCTGACGTTTCTCCTCATGTTTCTTGTTGAATTTTCTACTTAGGGCGTCCGCTACTTCGTTGCCCTTCCCTAGATGGTAATGGAGTTGGAAGTCATAGTCTTTAAGGAACTCCATCCATCCGCATTGCCTGAGATTTAATTGCTTCTTAGTATAGATATACTTTAGACTCTTGTGATCTGAAAATAGATCAAACCTTTCACCATGAAGGTAGTATCTCCAAATCTTCAAGGCAAACATAATAGCTAATAACTCTAGGTCATGTGTTGGATAATTCTGCTCATGAATCTTCAGTTGTCGAGAGGCATAAGCAACAACTTTTCCCTCTTGCATCAATACAACACCCAATCTATTCTGCAAAATATCTGTATATAGAACATATCCAAAACCATGTGTTGTAGCAACTAAGATGGGGGCCATAGTCAATCTCCTCTTCAGTTCTTAGAATGATTGCTCACATTCTCATCCACATGAACTTGACTCCTTTACTAGTAAGTTTGGTAATAGGTTCGGCTAACTTTGAATAGTCTTGGATGAATCTTCGATAATATCCAGCCAGGCCTAAGAAACTTCTGATCTTTGTGACCATTGTGGGCTATTTTCAGCCAATGATAGCTTCCATCTTCTCAGGATCTATAGAGATGCCTTTCGCTAATATTATATGGCCAAAAAACTTGACCGTCTTCATCTAGAATTCACACTTGCTGAACTTGGCATAAAACTAGTTTCTTTTAAGGGTTTCTAACATAATCTTCAAGTATTCTAAGTGTTCAATTTTTTCCTTAGAGTAAATTAGGATGTCATCCACAAATACCACCACAAACTTGTCAAGGTATTGCCTAAACACTCGGCTCATCAGATCTGTGAATGTTGCAGGTGCATTGGTCAAACCAAAGGGCATTATTGTAAACTCGAAGCGTCCATATTGAGTCCTAAAGGCTGTCTTGTGTATATCCAACTCTCGAATTCTCAATCGATGGTATCCTAACCTAAGATCAATCTTGAAGAAATTAGTGACTCCCCTTAATTGATCAAATAGATCATCTATCCTTGGCAAGAGATATTTGTTTTTCACAGTTGCTTGATTCAGCTTTCGATAGTCAACACATTATCTCATGGATCCATCCTTCTTCTTTATGAACAACACTGGAGCTACCCATGGCAATTCACTTAGTCTAATGAATCCTTTAGCTTAGAGCTCATCTTGCTAAGTCTTTAGCCCAATTAGCTCTACTAGTGCCATTTTGTAATGAGGTATGGCTATGGGGTTGGTTCCAGGGTGAAGTTCAATCTTAGACGCTACTTTTCTAGCCAATAATAGTCTTGGTAAATCATCTAGGAATACATCTTCGCAATCTCAGACTACTTCTAAGTTTTGGATTCCTCTTTTTTCTTATAAGTCCTCCTCCAAGAACTTTGTGGATTTGTCTTTCAGCCTTATGTAGTTCAATATTGCTATCATCAAACTTCTAGCATCTCTATATATCACCATTGATTCTATAGGTTTCTCCCGAGGGTAATGTTAAGGTTACTCTCCTCTTCGAGCAATCTATCTATGTCTGATATTGGTTTAACTAGTCCATTCGCAATATTACATCACATCCATAAAATGGAAGTACACTGCGATCGATTAAGATTAGTTTATCTTCAAACTTAAGGTCATAACTAGACTTTTTTTTGAGGTAATGGTAGTTCATATGGGTGTGGATACATTCAAAGTCATAGGCAATGTTTTTGTTATTAGTTGTAACCTATATGCTAGTTTTTTCAGCAACAAAAGATTTTGAAGCACCCAAATCAAACAATATATATATATATATATATATGTAGTTTCTCAGCAACATTAAACAATAGAAATGTACCTTCCACAGTAGGACTTGATCCTCTTGAACCTCAGCAACGACAAACATTCTAGCCTGGTTCTGTCCACGACCTTGGTTACATCCTTAGTGAGCATTTTGTTCTTGTCGTTTGCCCTAAGGACGACCTTTCTGTCCTCCTCCTCGATTATTGTGTGGTTGTTGCTGTTGTGGAGTTTGAGGTTTTGTAGGATAGAACTTCACTATATGTCCTAACTGGTTACAATAGAAGCATAGTCCTTGACGTTTGGCCTACTCCAACTATTCTTCTGTAGCATGTTAGGGTCAGTTCTGAGTCTGAGGAGCTTTACTGCCGTCATTCTCACTGATAATCTTCTTTTTTTGGTTTTCGTAGTAATCTTTGCTCTCACCTAGTCTCTTGTTTTTATTCTTCAACTTCTACTCGAAATTGAATTCTCCTTCCACCATGAGTGCTTTCTCGACCACTTCTCTATAGGTCTTCAGGCCCATTGGTATTATTCCCTTTCAAATCTCAATTTTACACCCTCTGCAAATTGGTTTGCCTTCATCCTTTCTTCCCTGATTGGTTCAGGTAAAAATTTGGCCAATTCAATAACTTGGTTTCGTACTTCGCCACAGTCATGTCCTGCTAGGTCAATCTGATAAACTCTGACTGCATTTGCCTTAGTGTGTTTGGATCAGCCTTCAGCATCCTCCACCAACTCTTAGTCAGTCCCTTAAACTGATGCGTTGTTAGCATAACTCTACGGGGACCCGTTGCCCCTAACATGTCCAGATGTTCATCAAGCTTCTGCTACTAGTGGTACACCATCATGCAGTCAGATGTGCCATCAAATTGAGATGGGCGGAGTTTCTACAACTCCATCAACATGTCCCTTTGTTCCTTATCCTCAATGTCACCTTGTGCCCTCTGACAAACTGGACACTCAAGTACCAACAAACGGTTGTTATACCAAAATTTGCTCTAGTATTTGTTGTTGCGACTCTTCTTGTGGCAGCATCTGAAGCAGTGCTCTCATAATCTACTCCGTAACTCTCTTGATGATCTTTGTGAACAACTCAGGAATCAGCATATTCTGGCTCTAAGCCTCAACAATACCAGTCTGTGTGTCCTGTCTTTGTGGTTTAGTCTTGTTAGATGTGGCAGCTCTAGTAGCATATCTCTTGGATTCAACCATTATCTACAAGTCAAAGCCGTGGTAGTATTTGTTTCCTCAAGTTTTCTTTTTATTTGTGTTATCGTGATACTAGACTTATGTCTCTAAGTTTTCGATTTGTTAAGTGGCCTATCAGTTCATGTTTCTAAGTTCTTTTTGAGGGTTTCAAGGCCCTCTAATGTTGTTGGATACAATCTTTTTGGTCTCACAATCAAAATAGATGTGACATATACTTTCATGGATTTAAACAAGTAGAGCATGCATTCAATTAATCATTCAATCATTCAATTATACAAGTTCATGCTAGCATAGTAAAATCCTAAGTTTCCATCTGTGCCTTCGGATTTGAGTGTCCCATACCACTCTTACCCATCGACAAAGACTTCCACCAAGAGATCTTATTACACCCAAACAATTTTGCAAATATGTCGACAACTAAGATCTCTCAAGCCCCACGATACTCGACCATCCCACACTAGCCAAACATAGGGAAACAAGCTCTTCCAAAGTCACTGATCATTCAACAAACATGGTCTGTCATTCTCTAAGTCTAGGATTCCTCCATACCTGCGAATTTCCATGCGTCTCATACCAAGTAGAAACCAGAGATACAAGATCCTCCTATTCTAGTGTCTTGACCAAACAAATGTTCTATTTTCACACATTTTCAGTCTCTAAAACATGTCTTAGAAGTTTTCATTTATGATCCTTGTGCACCCCTTAGCAATGCCCAAGTCTCTACCTAAGGCCTCTTTCTTGGGCCTAGGGTTTCAATTACTATATTGAAAGGTTCCTCTATCAAATCAACAATTCATCTTTCTTTTCAAACACCACCTTTGGTTCCATCTTCGTACTCTAGGGAGTTTCCTTGTTTGTAAATACCACCTCCTTGTTTCCTCATAAAAATTAATGTGTTTTTCAACTTTGATTACTTGTACGAGTTGGTGGGAAACCTCCAGTCAGGTAGCGAGACTAAAAGCTGCTTAGCAACTGTAAGAACCCAATCAAATATCCAAGTTTACAACAGAAAGTAATGATTTACATTCAACGATTGATACCTACAAACAACAACTCCATCTCTTTCAATCCCCAACTAAAGTCATGAATCGCACCATTTAACAAAGATTTTAACCCAAAATTCATCAACTTCTTTGTTTTGATGACCGAAATCCAAAAATGAAGCAAAGCTTTCAGACGTTTGCTTCTAATTTCTGTTGAACGACGACCCAAACCAATAGTTTGAATCAGAAATTTCATCTCTCTTTACTCTGTTGCACCAAACAACCCACCTATTCCGTTTTCATTTTGATTTTCCATTCACGTTCTTCATCTCTTCCTTCACGGTCAAGTAGCAGAAAATGCCTCAAATCCACAAAATCTAATTCTTTCCTCTTTTTCACTTCAATATAGTAGCAGCTCACTTCATCATCTTCTTCATTCTTATTTCGTTCGTTCTCCCCTATTTTTCACGCCACGCCACGCACATCACAGTAGTAACTCGCGAAACGCACTTGCAGCTGGGGCTTCTTCTCCTCTGATTTGTGCGTGGTTGCAACAGTAGCAACTGCATTTTCTTTTCTCCTTCCTCTATTTCGATCCATGGCCAGCAGCAACAGAGATCTCTCCTTTTCTTCATTTCACCAATAGGCACATCAACAAACCAGAAAAGGACCCCAAATTTCTAGCTGTTGATCTTTCTTGTGCAATTTCCTCTTCTCCGATCACCCGGACACCAACTCAGAAAACCAATCCCTTTTTCTAGTTTTTTTCCTTCGGTTCTTCAACTTCATCCTCAGATTCCGCTCTGTCCAGAATCCCACCGACGAACCAGACTTTTCTGGTTCGCTCATCCTTGTCACCACCAAACTCCAAAATTTCTGGTTCGCTCATCCTCGTCACCACCTAACTCCAGAATTTCTGGTTTTCCAAGTTTCCAGATTTCGCTATTTCCTCTCTTTTTTTTTTTTTTTTTCCTTTCGATCGGTTGCTCAAAATAATGCACCGAAACTACATAATTTTTTTTTTTTTTTAATCAATTTTAGTTTTCATTTTAATACCAATTTCAATATTAAAATTTACTTAACTAAGGTAACAACTCAATCAATTAATATTGATTTTTTTTCTCAAATATACATCCAGATTTTCGGATTTCATATCTTATTATGTTATTATTATTATTATTATTATTATACATACATACATTTATACATACATACATACATACATATATACATATTTATATATATATATATATATTCGATCAAATGATCTATTTTCGTCTTCGCGTTACTCGCGCCATCGCGCTTTCATTTTTGAATTACTTGCGTCGTTGTGCTTGCGCAAATAAGTTATAAAATAATTTATTTTCTAAAGTATAGTCTATATTTTTATTTAAATAGAACATGACTCTAATTTGTTTATTATTTTCATTATTATTGTTTTCAAATATTTATATTTTGCAAAGCTCATATTATTATTATTATTGTTATCATTATGTATATATTTTTCATTTCCAACATTATAAATTCTAAAATGTTTATTTTATCATTATATTTTTTTCATAAAACTATTATTTATTTTTATTTTTATTTTTATTTTATTTATTTTTCTTTTCCTATGAATAATATTTAATTTCATGTTTACTCGCGATGTAGTACTCGTAAAATTTCGGGGTGTTACAATCTACCTCCCTTTAAATAAAATTTCGTCCTTGAAGTTTGAGTCAAGTTACTAATGTTGTAAGTTGACTTATGTTTCCACTAACCCATTACGCTTCTGCTGCGCTACTCTGATCCTTCCATGTTCTGCCAGATTCAATCCATCAGATTCATCGTCTTCCAATGATAAATGATGTCAATGATAAATGATGTCAGTCTGTCTTTCCCTTACAAGCATTTTCTAAAAATCAATTTAAAATTTTTTCAAGTCATTCACGTAACAAAGTAATTCCATAATGTACGTCCTATTTTTAGTGAAAAGATTGTGAACGTAGCCTTCCTTCTAAATTAATACTGAGAAGAACTGCCAGTTCACAGCCTTTAACGTTGTTTAGTATAAGAACAATGATATCCTAACCTAGGGGTTATAACTTCCTACCCAACTATGCCCTTTCACGTTTATCGTGCTAGGGTGACTCTAGGTGCATTGTCTCTAAGTTTTCACTTTGTTTCAATTGTCTAGGGGTTATGCTTCTAAGTCAACAACATTTCGCTGTTTCTGCGTACAGGAGTTTGGGTTATAATACTTAAATTACATAACTACATATATAACAACTAATCAACCAACAAACAAACAACCAATACACGCTAGCATAATGCAATTCAAAAGTTTCCATCTGTGCTTCCAAGTCTGTGTGCCCATCCCACACTCACCCTTACATATAGACTTCCACCCAGAATTGCATTACACCCAGACTTTTTTGGTTCGCTCATCCTCGTCACCACCAAACTCCAGAATTTCTGATTTTTCAAGTTCCCAGATTTTGCTATTTCCTCTCTTTTTTTTTCCTTTCAATCGATTGCTCAAAACAAAGCACTGAAATTGCAGAAAATTTTTTTTGATCAATTTTAATTTTCATTTTAATACCAATATTAAAATTTATTTTACTAAGGCGACAACTCAATCAATTAATATTAATTTTTTTTCTCAAATCTAAATCTAGATTTCCAAATTTGCTTATCTTATTACATTATTATTATTATTATTATTATTATTATTATTCATATATATATATATATATATATATATATATATATATATATATATATATATATATATATTCGATCAAATGATCTATTTTCATCTTTGCGTTACTCGTGCCATCGCGCTTTCGTTTTCGAATCACTCGCGTCGTCGGGCTCGCGCCTTTGCGCTTGTGCAAGTAAGCTATAAAATAATTTATTTTTCAAAGTATAGTCTATATTTATATTTAAATAGAACATGACTCTAATTTGTTTATTATTATCATTATTATTGTTTTCAAATATTTATATTTTGCAAAGCTCATATTATTATTATTATTGTTATCATTATGTATATATTTTTCTTTCCCAACATTATAAATTCTAAAAAGTATATTTTATCATTATATTTTTTTTCATAAAACTATTATTTGTTTTATTTTTATTTATTATTTTTTTCTTTTCCTATGAATAATATTTTATTTCATCTTTACTTGTGTCATAGCGCTCGTAAAATTTTAGGGTGTTACAGTAACCTACCTTCTAGAACGGGATAACTCATCTCCTTTTCAATGTTTATCGTTACTCGAAACAAGGCTTACCCCTTATCAGCCCAACTCATAATCTTTGTATCCAAACAAAACATTTGAAAACATATATCTCTTTTGAAAAACAATCTTTCAAAATGATTTTTCAATTTCAAAACAGGAGGTAGAACATTCTTAGTTAACTCGATTAAAGGTCTTACCTGATGAGTTAACTCTTTTCCAATTCATCTATTGATTAAGCTCTGATACCACCTTTTTAACACCTCGCCGCTTGTCCCTCTGGACCCATGTCATCCGACGACATTTTCCTCTTTCCTTGGGCCTCCTGGTAGGCAGGCTCGTGTGTTACGTTAATCTATTTCCTTTTTCTTCCCAAATCCTTGGGCCCCCTGAGTAACATCAACTGATGCATATATTTCATAATGGTAAAATATTTAAAAACATTTCAATGTCATTAATCAATTCAAAATCCATAGGGTACATAGCCTTTGTGTTTATTACAAGGAAATAATTTTAATACTTGAATAAAGTAGATTGGGCCAACATACCCTACAATTTAATAAAATCTAAAAAAATATTCTAAGTGACTCCCCCATCTAGCATTGATTTATCAATTTTTGAAAGATGAGAAAAAAATGGATGAGCTTAAAGCCTAGTGGATCATTCCAAATATTCAAATCATTATTTTAACAGATAGGACAAACATGTTAGGCACTTTCAAATATTACATGATTTGCACAATTCATTTTTCATAATTGTAGTTAAGACCAAAAGGGTTTCACCCTCTGTGTTTCAGGTCTAGGGAGAGAGATCACTCTAGAAACTCAAATCCTTAGTATTGAAGTGAAATCATTCTAGAAGCCCAATTCACTTTGGGATCAATCCTGACGCCCAGTTCCAAATCAAAGATCTGATAAGTCGGATCTAAGGTTGGAACACATACGAAGAAATCCTTCATCGTGTCAATACGTGGTTAAAATCTTAATTAATCTTTTGTTAAGTGTAAAACATAACACTCATGTGTGTAATTTATATATATATAAACATGAATTAAACATGTAAGCATGGAAACATCATAGCATAACATCACAGATCATGCATATTTTTCATGTAAGCCTAAGCATGCATATTCTACATGCATAACGGTGGATCATAGATATTCAAAGCATAACAAACATGCAAGCCTTATTTAAATTAAAATAATAAATTAAAATTAGAAATCATCTCCACCTCAATCGCTTAATCCTTCTAATCTAAGCTCTTTTGTTGAACCTTCAACGCAACTTCTAGCACAGAATTTGTGTAGAACTCTGCTTCTCCACCTTTCTACTACTCTAATTTTCATTTAGAATAGCCAAAGAATGAAGAGATGCCAAGAGGGAAGCAGAGAGAGCAAGAAGAAAATTCTCTAGTTCTTGTTGGGATGAAGAGAATGAATGTCCAAGCATGAGTTTATATAGAGTCCCAATGAGCATGAATTGGCAAGTTTAGGGTGTCTTTATTGTTGATGCCCTTCTAAAACTCTTCCCCTTTCCATTTTATTTGTTTTCTATACATAAAATTAGTAAGCAAAGATTTTAGAAGTTCCTAATACATTATTTTAGATTTTTTAAGAAACTTTCTAATTTTCTATTTTACTTTATTTAAATTATTTATTTTATTTTTAATTTTAATTATTTGAAAACATTTTGGGTATTATAGATGAAAAATCTAGTCAAATAGATCTACAAGAGATTGGCCATGACACATAGTAGGCAAAAAAATTATGCAGATAAGAGAAGAAGGCCTTTGGGTTTTAAATGAGTGATAAGGTGTTTCTAAGGATTAGCCTCAAAAAGGAATCAAGCGGTTTGGGAGTAAAGCAAAGCTATTAGCCAGATTCATTGGTCCATTCGAGATACTTAAAAGGATTGGTGAATGTGCCTATGAGCTAGAACTAACAAAAAAAATTTCCTTAGTGCACAATGTGTTCAGTGTGTCAATGCTAAGAAGATATGAATCAGATCTCTTTCACGTAATTTGTTGAGAGGAGATCAACATACAAGATGATGCCACATATAAAGAACTGGAGGTCAGAATCTTAGATCACAAGATACAAAGCTTGAAAACAAAGGACATCCCTTTCTCAAGGTTTTCTAGAGATATTATATAGTGGAATAAGCAACTTGGGAGCTGAAAAGCGAAATGAAAAGTAAATATCCAAACCTCTTCAACAGAAAGACATGATTAGACAACATCAGAATAAGTACAAATTTCAAGGATGAAATTTACTTTGAGGGGAATAGGTTGTGATACCCCAGAATTTTGTTGATTAATTAAATAAAAAATTCAAATAAAATAAACCTTGAGAAAATCATGGACTCAATGATATAAAACATGTACAATTAAATGTACAAAGAGGTAGGCAAACTAGAGCAAAATACAAAATGTTATACATAATTAACCCACTGGTTACCACAGTAATGGATTCATTATTGTAGTTGTGTATTCCTACCCAATAAATCAACTTCTCACTATCGTAGTAATGTACGTGAAACCTGTGCAAAAACAATTTGGAAAGTTTCCAAAATGACCTTAAGAAGCTTCCAATGTGTGGGCAAATTCTAAAATCATAACTTTCTAATATTTGCACATGGGAAACAAGCAAAATAGAGTTCAAGAAAGGTTTTCATAATGGAAACAACCCAAAAACTTCCTAAACCCTACCAATGGAACTCTATATAAACCCTACTTGAGCACCCCATTTTCATCACTCAAGCAAGTGTGAATTCCCTCTCTTCTTGCTCACTTAGCTCTCTTTAAATGCTATTTCATTCCCTAGCTATTCTATACAAGAACTAGAGTAGTTGAAAGGAAGAAAACCAGAGTTTTGCATCATAGTAGCAAGAACACACTGTTAAGCCTTTTTTGGAGCAATCGGAGGATTTGACATATCAAATAAGGTATAATGACATTGTCTCAATCCCAAATACATATTTCATGGTCTAAAAGTTGAATTAATGGGTAACCAAGATCGTAGGAGCACAAGGGATGGGAGAAAAATACCCAAAAATAGTTTTCTACTAGTTACTGCGATAGTGATCAATGTTACTATGGTAGTGCTTTCATCTTCCCCGATTTTCTAGAAAACTCACTCTAACTATTGTGGTTGCCTACTGTGATAATGGTTTTGGAATTCCTGTTTTTCACTCATACACTCTGATTATCACAGTAATCCATTCCTCTGCCGTAGTACACAGAACCAAGACCATACTTAAGCTCATCTAACATGATTTCCTTGTCCATCATATGCCATATAGGGTAAGGGACCGTTAGAATATGATCCAAGCATGTTAAAAACACCATGATCATCAAAAGGAATGCATTGAGTCTTGATTTTCAAGGTTGAAGGCTCAAACATGCTTAAGTCAACACCACAAGGATCAGAAACGAGCTAGGCATCAAAGGTGAATATGATTTCCAGGTTTTAACTTAATATTTTGATTCAAATAATGTATGCATGTGTGGTTGTTTGTAATACTCGAAATTTGAGTAAAAAAATACTTTTCAAAAATACAGCACTGTAGCGTGCACTATTTTGTTGGCAGACAAAAGAACTTTTCGCGGGTACTATAGCTACAGTAATGCACTATTTACTACTGTTCATTTTCGTTGTCTTGTGCCAAAAAAATCTTATATAAACCCCCCCTTCATTTTGAAAACACATTCCAACAAGAAAGAAATAATTTCTTTGCTTATTCTCCTTTCTTCTCTTGTTCTTTGGTTGTTCTAGACAGCAAATATAGTAGTAGGAAGGGGCAAACCCCAGTTTCTGCATAGCAGTAATGAAGATTTTCTTCTGAACACTTTTGTTGGAGCAATCGGAGAGCTCTTCTAATTAAAGTAGGTATAATAAGTCTACCTAAGTCTCTATTCAAGATTGGAGATGTCGTTATTCATTTTAGTATGTATTACTATTCATGTACACGTCATTTACTATTCACAAGTACGTCACTACTCACGAGGTACTATTCACTATTACTATTTAGTACTTTTCACATTCATTGTTCACAGGTATGTACTATTCACATATACGATATTGTTCATATATATGGTACTATACATAGGTACTGTTCATGGACAATTATTAAAATCACATTTTCAAAATGTAGATCCTGAAAACTGATAGTAGACAAAACAAGTTGGAATAACAACACAAGAGTTCAAGAGAATCTACGATTGAGGTGGAAGTGATTACCTTACTGCCTAGTATTATTTGAATTTCAATGTTGAATATGTGATGTTTACATTGTTTGAATGGCTAAAAGCATGCTTGGATGTTGTTTAAAAGATTTGCGAATGACATGAATATATGAATGCTAGATTAACATAAGTTATATATCCATGTTCATTGTTTACATGCTTTTATACTTCTATGAAATGATTGTTGTCATATTTATACTTTAGAAAATGATCAGCATGATTACGTTATTGTTCAATGATGCTTTATACAAAATGAAATGTTTGTTGATAGATGAGCAAAGATAAATTTAGAGTTGAACCACGTAATATCTTCAGTTCTCGGATAGAAAGCAGGAGTGACTGCACACGAGGGAAATTACGTCTCTAGCTATGAAACAACCACGTCACCTATGACATATGTGACAGATTTAGGAGACGGGGTGTTACAAAGGTGGTATGAAAACCTGGGTTGTAGATGCCTTGGGCAAGGATTAGAAAAAACATAGCTAGTCAGGTAAGTCTTTTAATTCTAATTAATTTAGAAAGCCCTACCTCTTGTTTTGAAAAAAGTATTTTAAAAAAATTAATAATAATACATATGTTTTCTTATTGTTTTGTTTCGATACAAAGATTACAAGTTGAGCTGATAGTAGGTAAGCCTTCTCCCGAGTAAAGCTAAACATTGAAAGGGAGACGGGTTATCCCATTCTAGAAAACATGGTTGCTAAGTCGACTTCGATCTCGTCGTCCAATCTGAAGGTTGTCCCACCAGCTCATACGAGTAATCGAAGTTGAAGAATAAACTTATTTTCTATGAAAGAAAAAAAAAGAGTTGGAAATTGAGGGCAAAGAACTTACTATAGTTTAGAATAGATGCCAAAGGTGGTATCAAAAATGGAACAAAATTGTCAGTTTGATAAAAGAACCTTTTAACTAGGATTTGAGACCCTCGGTCTAGGAAAGAAACCTTAAGTAGAGACTTGGGTATTGCTATGGGTAGCACAATGGATCATGAATAAAATGTTATGATATAAACTAGAAACTGAAAACGTGTAAAAACAAAACAGTTGTGTGTTCAGGGCACGAGATTGGGAGGATTTTATATCTCTGATTTTTATGTGGTATGGAATGCATAGGATTTGGGGATGTAGATGAATCTTGGAAGCAGATAATGACAGACCATGTTTCGTGAATGATTGGTGGCTTTGATCAAACTTGTTTCCCTATACTTGGCTGGTATGGGACAGTCAATTATAGTAGGGCTTGGGAAGCCTTAGAAATCGAGACATTTGTGAAATTGATTGGGTGTAGTGAAACCCCTGAATGGAAGTCTATGTCGATGGGCAAAGGTGGTATGGGACACTCGAACCTGGAGGTATAGATGGAAGTTCGGAATTTGACTATGCTAACGTGAACATGTATGATTGTATGATGCTTGATTATTTTGAATGCATGCTTTGTTGTGATCATGAAACCAAATCTTATAGCCAACAACATTAAAAGACTTTGAAAATCCTCAAATAGAACTTAGAAGCATAAATTGATCAGCCACAAAACCAACCGAGAATTTAGAGACGTAAACTTAGAGTCACGATAGCATGCATGACATGAGAAAAGTTATTCTGACAATAAGATCATAACTATGAATAAAGATATGAAAGATGACACTTATCACAAGTTGCAAAAGCATTTAGTATCCAGATTCTAAGATGAAAAAGGGGTTTGTGTAACCTAGATTGAATTAACATTAAATTATGATTGAACTGATGGATACAAAAATGACTTTTGACTTGTAGATAATGGGAAGAACTAGAAGTAATGGCACGATAGATGAGAATACCAATGAATCTGGGCAGAGGAAGGACAGAGTGCCAGTGGTGGCAGCTCCAGTTAGGACAATACTGACTATAGATATGTTAGCTGGATTCGCTCAGCAAGTGGTGACAAAGGTCATGGGGAACCTTGCAGAGTTGTAGAACTAGCCTCCAATATAGCCAAAGCCACAAGCACAACCTCAACCCCAAATTCTGCAGACTCCGTTACCTAATGGTCCAGTGGCACAGGATCAACCGATAGTAGATGATATAGAACAAAAGAACTTATTGATAGAATTTCAGAGGCTACGACCCAGTACATTTGAGGGTTTGGCTGATAATTTAGTTGCAGATAAGTGATTCACTGCAACGAACAAGCATTTGAATACCTTAGGGGCAACTAGCACAAAGAGGGTCGCATTAGCAGTGCACCAGTTTGAGGGACCCGCTTATCACTTGTGGGAGATGGTCATGAACGATCCTGCTACAGATGTGTTTACCATAACTTGGGAATAGTTTTAGATTCTATTCTATTCACACTTCTTCACCATGGCAAAGACAAAATAGATACAGTCGGAGTTCACCCGACTAACGCAAAAGAATATAACATTGGTAGAATATGAACAGAAATTCATTGAACTGTCGAGGTTTGTCTCAAAACTAGTAAGGGATTAGCAGTCCAAGGCTGACAGGTTTACCGAAGGGCTGAAGGTAGAAATACAAAAAAATAATACATCCTTTGAGATTAACCGCTCTTAAGGAAACTATGGAAAGGGCATAGTTGGTTGAGCTAGATCTTGAGTATGAGCAAACATTGAGGAAAAGACACAAGAGGTCACAATCAGAACAAGCGACAAGAGCCTCAGAGGCAAAATAGGCAGGATGTATACCGAGTGCCTCAAAATTAGAATCAAGTGCAAAATTTTAACAGGCAGCAGAATCAACATGCATGGATTGACGTGCTAGGGATGAGCAGAGGGAGCAAGCAAAGAGGCAAGGGTTGTTCGTTTTCTGTTGCCAGAGAGGACATATTACAAAGAACTGTCCTAATAAAGCTCTAGCTCCTCCTCAGCAACAGTAGGCGCATGGACAAAATGGGCATCCACAACAAAGGCAGCAACCACCGCAGAATTAGGGGCAGAACCAAAATCAAGGCTGAAACCAAGCTCGACATTATGCTATTAATGCCAAGCTTGATCTTGCACCTACAGTAGAGGGTATTTTCCTTTTATTCAATGTTGCTGTAAAAGTCTTGTTTGATTCGGGTGCCATTAAGTCATTTGTGCCAAAAGAACGAGTTAGGAGATTACAACTAGTGACGTCTACATCACCAAGACCATTACATGTGTCCACTCCCACAGGGGACACTATAGTTACTCTGTAATACCCTGAAAGCTCTGTACTCAATGAAGTAAGAATTGTCACCCTTTCAGGAAAATTTGAGTACAAAACGAATCTAACCTCATTTTAGGGCCAAATTGAGAGAACTCTAAACCCTCAATTAGTGACTCATATGAACCTAAAACAACCTGAAACGAAGTGAGGAGACATAAACTAACAAGTTGGACCACACATCCAAAAATTAGCCCAATTGGCCAAAATTAGGGTTTTGCCCTATAGCGGGATCTAGCTTAGGAAAGAATTGAGAATAAGGGTACTTATTAAACTTGGAATGATTCGAAACTTGAGGAGATGACACAAACTATCAAGAAACACAACATATCCAAAAATCAGAACAATTGGCCAAGGTTTGAACCTTCATTTGCCAAATGAATCCAATAGGTTCAAAATAAGGAAAGTTTCAGAAGAAAATCACCTCAACTGAATTGTACCTTAAAATTTAGGTCTTGACCATGTGATTTCAGAACCATAGGTTATACACCTTAATTCCTTTTGAGTAATGAGATTTAATTTATTAGATTTCATGTGAACCCATGAAGACATGATCATCCAAGGCATGTGCAAGTCACATGGGTGGAACACCATGATTGGGTGCACCCTCACCTTACCCAAATATCATGAGACGTCTTGCTTGATTCAAACACATGTAAAATAATCCTATACACCACATTTATGATTTAGTACACCACAAGAGGCGTCATCTATTGAAACTCACA